>CM076578.1:1697433297-1697590384 GCA_034641835.2 Pinus albicaulis
GACATCATATAATATGAAAATCGTTTATGATTATAAAGAAAAAAACATGTAATATTTTTTTGGCTACAATTAGGTAATTAAATATATGTATATAGTTTTTTTTAACGAAAGAAATTAGATATTCATTAACAAAACAAAAAAAAAATCAGAAAGAGTATGTATGTAGTTACAAACTGTTATGTAGTTACAAACTATTACAATTAAGTAATTAAAGGTAAATTTAGTGTTATTTAGGAAATGAGAATTATGAACATTTATCATTATTTCTCAAGATAAATCATGTCCTGTGAAATAATTTGGAAATTTAAAAAAATATCACATGTTTTAAAAATTTCATTATTAATTTATTTTTATATATATGAAGAAATACTACTCATAAATAATAAAACAATTGTAACATAAATAATATATAACAAAAAAAACCATGTATTTTTGGAATAATAAAATAGTTGTAACAAAAATCATATAGAAGAAGAAAACTATGAATATTTGGATGTATGAAAATTTAGATACATTTTATTAAGTAAAATGTTAAAATAATAATGATATAAACAATTATAATAATTTTATTAAGTAGTTAGTTTAGATAACTCTAAAAGAGGTTTGCATATCAAGACATTTGGTCCCTTTTGGTTATTGGTAGATCCGGAGTTAAGATTGATCTAGGCCATCTTAATTTTCCCCTTTAAATAAACTACATTCCAAAAGAGTACCATGGGTCAATACCATGAGCAGTTTTTATAGTTTATTATTATTTTATTTTATTATTTTTATTTTTTATTGTATTTTGACTTAGTTAAAATGTTCATTACATTATGTCAATCTTTTTATCCATGTAATATAAATTAATTGGTTTGTGTGGAATTTAATTTTATGATATAAATTTTATCTAAAATAAAAATTTGAAAAAAAAACTAACATTATAAAAAATATATATAAAACTATTTACTTGTAGATCAAATGGCCTAAAACATTTCAATCGTCTAACATTTGAACCAATGGCTCACACACGGACACCAGCTAGGGGAGTTGTTTTCAAAGAGGAATAAAACTATTTACTTGTGGATCAAATGGCCTAAGACATTTCAATCGTTCAAAATTTGATCCAATGGTTCAGACATGAACATAGTGACCACTAGGGGAGTTGTTTTCATATAGTAACACCTTAAGGCGTAAAAATTGAGAAAAAATAATATATATATATATATATATATAACAAAATTTAGGGAATCAAACTCTTTTAAAGATTTAGAGATGGGTGCAAGAAAAAGACTCAAAATATATCTAAGGTGTTTAATTATAAAATTAATTTATTAAAAAAAATTAAGAATAAAAATTTTGGAGTGAAAATATTGGGAAAAAAAAATTATTTATTTATTATATTTTAAAAGTTTTATTATATTTGGAAAAAAAGAGTTAAATCATTATATTATTAGATATAAAAATATTTTTAATATAACCGAGTTGTATAATAGGTTATATTTTAGACAATTAAAAAAATTGTATTAGAAAATTATAAATAAAATAAACAATATTTGAAATTAAAGATTTTAGATTTTTAATAAAATAGATTTTAAAATTTTAAAAATAAAAATTTATTTATTTCATGATTTAAAATATGTGGTATTAATAAACGGATCCCCTTCAAAAATCTTACACCTCTACTCTTCATGATTGTGTCAAGGATGCCTCCTTTCACCTTTACTCTTCATGATTGTGGCCGATGTTTTTAGTAGACTAGTAAATAAGCTTGTATCCAGGGGATTAACTCGAAGAGTGCATATTTTGAAGGTTAATTTTGTGACACAGCTCCTATTTTTAGATTATTTATTAGCTTGTATTTCAGGGGAGGTGAGATACCTCCACTTCTTTAGCAAAGCGCTAGACCTCTTTTGTTGATTCCCAAATATTGTATCAAATTCCCAAATATGGAAGCAAATTCCCAAATATTGTATCATCTTTAATGGATGTAAGAGGGGTGAATTCATATATTAGGAAATGGGAATTTGGATTATGGGTTAAAATATCTAGCCTTTTACATTACACTGAACAATTATTGTAGAATGGACTAGATGTGGTTAGTATGAAAGGTGGAGGGACATATCTCTCATTGGTCATATATTGATTTCTCTCATTGGTGGGGGTGATTGGTGCTGGTTAAGTTTGTTCTTAAAAGTATGCTAGTGTATTGCAAATATATCATATTCATGCCCAAAGGAATTCTAAATATGATCGAGAAAATCAGGTTTCATTTTCTGTGGTCAATGAGCATAAGGGAATTCCTTTGGTCAAATGAACCCGTCTCGTAGCCCGAAGACCCTCGTTGGGTGGGGGCTAAATGAGATCAATAATGATTATCAATACCCATACCCATACTGATAATAAATTGAGTTGTCATACATTTTAGAATTATTAAGAAACCTTATTTTACTTCATGCATGGTAATATCAAGTTTTTACATTGAAAAATTATAAATTTATTAAAGAGAATGATGTATCATTACTTTTAATTATTATTTTAAAATGATATTATAAATCTTGGGTCAATATCCTAGTACATGATCTAGGAATGTTTTTTCACATCGAGTTACTAGTTAACCTCATAAGGGGATTTAATAGACGAAGATGAGTTGTTGATAATCATTGAAAGTTGCAATTTTGTTATTTTCCTGAGATTGTGAAAATTTTAGAAGGATTTGATTTCTTTCAAGGATTTGATGAATGTGTCGTCTTTTTCTTTTTCTTTCTTTTTTTTTGGTCATTTAATAAGACCAATAAGTCTATTTTAATTGGCTTATTAAGAAAATTAAGAGTTAAATTTTTGTTCAAGTATATTTAAATTAGATTATTTGAATAAAATATGTTATCCAAATAGTTAAGTTTTTATAAAAATCATGTGTGGTTGAATAAGAGAGAAGAGAGAAGAAAATAGAGAGGGAGTGAGAAATATAGGGTAATGTGATATGTATAGGAATGCTTATGAAATCTTTATGATTTATTTAATAATTGTTAGTGAAATTATTGAACTTGGAATATCTCTCAATCGCAATAACATGTATGTAAATATTCTCTGTGAAACTGATTTCTAGATATTTGTATTATTCTAAAAATTGGGTGGAGAAAGCAACATAGTATAAATTATGTGAGATCATTGACACATGAAGTTCAACCAATACTTCAAACTTCCATATCAAAGTTCCCATACCATATTAGGGCTTACAATGAGTTTTATTTTAATGCGAAACTCGACACCCAAAATGTCAATTGAGAAGAATTGAGTCCATCACTTACATTTTGTTAGTATCAAGACAAAATCATATCGAGACTTTAAAAAGGAAGGTGTTTCTTGATCTATCGAACCCTTAAAATCCCAATCACCAACTCTCCATCTTTATCATCTAGTAACCTGATTTACCAATCCCTAATTATTCAAGGTTCCATTATCAAGTTGGACTGAAACTTCATGTTGCATGTTAAAATGCCCAAACGCTTGGAAATGAGATATCCCAGGGAACAAACTTCAATTAATGGAAATATTTCTATCTACTAGGATGTAATATTTTTGGTTTTCCAAAAAATAATAATATCGAGCATTTTGTGATAGTGTTTCACCAGTGTGGTGAAGTGTTGATGTCCCAATACATTGATATCTAATATCCAATGGCATTAGTTGAAAAAACAGGGCTATTTTCACTTAATATTTATGTTTCTACTATAATCAAAAAAAATTGGGAAGAATTTTAAACTATATTAATTGTCAATCACTTGATGGGTCAACATTCTGATATGTCCAATAACATAGGTGAAAGTAGGTATGGTGACATAAATTGGTTTCTACAGGTATATGGAAAGGTTTGCAGATGCCAGAAATGCATGCTAAGGAGAAACAAATTGAGAGAGAGTATGAGAGCGAGAGGCAATGAGCATAATGAAAGATCATGGTTACATATTTTTCATATCATAGAAAGAGTGCTCATTGTGAGATTAAAATGGCACAAAGAGGAGCAGGAGTAGGTTGGGGAAGCCCTGTAAAAAATGTATATTTTCTAGGTGAGATGAGATACATTCAGACAAGGTTGGAATTCATAGAGACTGCTTGGAGAAGTGAAACTCACACATGCGATGTTAGTGAGAACGAAAAATATTATTATAAAGAAGACTTGGACCTTGGTGACAAAATCAATAGAATAAAATACAATGAGGATGATGACAAGGTTAAGTGCGAGAGAAAATATGGAGGTACCCATGTTCGAAGGTAATATGAATGTTGAAGAACTGATAAAATGGATGAATTTTATAGATAAATATTTTGACTATGAAGATGTGAAATATGGTGTGACTAGATTAAAGAGACATGAAACATTATGGTGGTATGCAGTGCAAGTAGACTAGATAAGCAAAGGTAAAGAAAAGATTGAAATCGTTGACGAGATGGTGGAAAAATTAAATGGTAAGTTCATGCCTAAATATCACCAGTTAAATCTTTTCAAGCAAATGAAAATGTTAGGAAAAGATTATGTCAATGAAATAAAATACTAAAGAAATTCATATAATACATATAAGAACTAAACATCACTACAAGGAAAATATCTTCTAGTGGAGGTTTTTCAGAAGTCCCTATAAAATAGCCAAAAAAATCGTTTGTAGCGGAGGTGGGAGGGTAGATGTTTTAGCATATGCTTTTTGGACAGTGCGTCTACAATCTACAAACACATTGGTGCTTTACTATCCATACTATCACCGATGCCACATAGAACATGGTGCACCGTGGAAAAATTATTTTTATAAAATAAAAAAACATGGTGTGCTAAATAACACAACGCACAAGTGCTTGAATATTCGATAGCACCAGAAAAATGTTAACATTTAAAAATTGTCAATGTTAATAACACCAAAAGCACCGATGCCATTCATGTAGTAAAACGCATCGATGCATACCAAGAAGGAGCATCGATATAGTTTTTGAATTTAAAAAAAAAACAGTGCTATTTTCCAATGGCGTATTGGTGTTGTAAATGTATTAAAACGCCCTGGGGTGTATTAAAAAGAGAACTGGTAGGCTGTTTTTATTTTTTTTTAAAGAGTGGTGATATATTCAAACAAAGCACTAATGCATTACCTTTAATAGAATGCACCATTATATATTTTTTAATTTAAAAAAAAAAACGCAGTGCTCTTGGATATCTTTCGCACTGATACAATTATCGTAACGCATCTAAGGAGGGTTAAATAAAAATGACCTCTCAGTCGTAGATTTCACTTTTACTATCTATAGTGTTGGAGAGATCTGAAGTGCAGGTGTCACTCTTGATTCATGCAAGCACTCTGACGTTGATTCTTCTCTTTCTAACCATCCTTTTGTACTTTTTCCACTACCTCACTTTCCAATTCTTTCAAACCGTGGTAAAATTTGTTTTACTCAATTATGTGTCAACAATGCCTCCCCGATGAGAAAATGTTTAGGTAATGTCTATTTTTCTCTCTGATATAATTTTTTTCGGATCAGAATTGTAAATTAGCCTAAAATTTCCATTGTTTTGAAAAAAAAATTCCCTTCACGGTGCACCCTGTAAATTTACAGGGTATACTGCAGTTTGGTGCGTGAACTTAAAACACCACAATTGTTATGATGCATTTTTTAAATGAAAATGAATTAGGAAAGATATAAATTGTATGTTGGTGCATAAATATTTTAGGTTACATCCAGTGTGTTTATATTTACCAAATGCAACACAAAAGTAATATTTAAAAACATAGCTATAGCTCGATGTGCTTGATAACCTGAACTTTTTGTTTCGATGCGAAAATGCTATGCTTGTGCACAAGTGCATAGTGTAATGCATCACGTTGAAAAAATAATTTTTTGAACCAACAATGGTTTGTCATACATATGTGCGCACCGATACCAGTGTGTTGGTTTTTGACAGTGCATCGGAGCTGGTGCATGACTGTGTTTTGGGTGCACTGATGATTTTTTTAATTAAAATTAATGTTTCCATATTTATAAATAAATTTTTTATTTAATAAAAAAAAATGTATTCTATGTATGAGGTTGATGTATTTTATATGTAAATCATGTAGCTAAGACTTCAGTAGAGGAAGAAGCAGCAAGGAGTAGGAGAAAATGGTGAAGCAATACAATATGGTCCAACCATGGGAGGCCAAAGAGAGGGAGAGAAATTTATACCCTCGCCCTATTACTGCAGTGACCTTAGCGCTCTTAAGGAATGCAGGCCTAATCAAGTACTAAGAGGAGGCTACATCCCTGAAGGTGCACTCTATCTTATTGGCACATTTGATCTACTGATGGATTTCCCAAGATCAAGGTTTCCATTTCATTCCTAAGGCATGGTATAGGCCCTCTGAGGAGGACATATAATTCATCACTGGCCTATCCAAGAGAGGGGAGTATTTTCCCCAGTTCCCTAATGTACCCCATGGGGTTGCAACTAAGATTCAACTTGTCTACACTCAGAGATATGTTGAGCCTCATGCAGTTCAGCGAGCATATTTTCAGGTCTATGATGGAAAACTACGAATTTATTCTTTTTTTGCACAACAAGTTAGGTTCCTCTCGTTATTAGTCACCACCATTGTACACTTTAGTAGTGATGGGTAGCAGATTATTTGCACTCTTTTGTATTTTTTTTATTCTTTGATTCAAGTGCCACCTTGTATCATATCGTCTTCCATTTTTGTGAGGAAATTTTTTATGGATTTAGATAGATGTCTTGCATTTATACATGGGAGGGTGACCATCCCTTTCACTTCAGAGATTTTTTGTTTTTTTTAAGACTTTTTTAGAGACAAGGTCTACATTTCAACATCGCCCTCCTAGGATGATCATTAAGGACCATATGCACATGTGGGGGTAGATGATGCCCAAGAGGGGTCTGTTGGACTATTCAGCCAGGATTTCTGCCCAGGCACTAGCACTATTGTCCAGTGAGGATGACCATGTGTTTTTATCATTGGTGTTTCTATATGCAAGGATTGATTGGAGATAGTTTCCCAACATCCTCTTCATAAAGGATGAGCCTCTAGATGATAGAGGTGATATTAGTGTTTTCTTTAAATTAATCTAGTTTCATTTTATTATTTTAAATAATTAGAATAAAATTTATTCTAGCACGTTATTTAACTTGTTTTATTAAATTGTTTAATGAAATTGTCTAGTTATTGTTTTGTACTATATATTTTGTAGGCATCGGCACTTTCAATGGGGACATGGTCCCTCTCCCATCGGATGGAGGAGATGAGGAGATGGGAAAGTCCCAAGAGGGTGAGGCACATCATCAGGTTGTTGTGGGAGTTTGGGGTCGTAGGATTGGTCTGCAATTTCAGATGGACTACTGCGATATATTGGCAATAGTTTTGGTTGAGGATATAGTCTACCTTGTGAGGGCTTGATATATTAGTGTGTATCTCGGGTTTTGGATCTCTACAAGGATTGTCTGCGCGAGATGATGTTTCTTATGCATAATATCATCGTAATTAGTAGGCTACTGGAAGTGATGAGGGATGCAGAGAATGCAACGGTAGATATGTCAGATGAGGGTGGTGATCATGATGATGAGGGTGGTGATCATGATCATGATGATGAGGGTGTTGATCATGATCATGATGATGGGAGTGCTAATCATGATCATGATGATGAGGGTGGTGATCACGATCATGATGATGAGGGTGGTGATCACGATCATGATGCTTCTAGTAGTACTACCCCATCGAATCATGGCCGTTAGGGTGTCGGTGATCCTTCTGGTAGTACACCTCCTCATTCGCTTGATGATGAGATGTCAAAGCTAGAGGATTTCCCTTATGTTTCTCCTGATAGAGCATACTAGCCACCTCCTCCTCCACCTCAGAGTTCCCGAGGTTGTGTTGAGCTAGTAGTTGACCATCCATCGTCTTCTACTACATACTAGCCAGTACCTCCTCCTCCACCCCAAAGTTTGACAGACGTTGAGGTTGTAGTTGACCATCTGTTGTCTTTTACTGCAGACTAGGCTGGCACTACTACGTCTGTTGTATCAAATATTTGATTGCATTTATTTGACTTGATCATGTATTTATTTGACTTGTTTGTGTGTGTGTGTATATATATATATAGTGCTTTTTTTTTGTTCATGTTTATGTACTTAATTTATATGTTGTTGATGATGTGTATATTGTTAGGTCATGTTAGATATGTTCATTTAATGTGCTTATAGATAGATGTGTGTGATAACAGTTATTTGACATGAGATGTATATTAATTTGAGGATACGTGTGGTGATGATGTTACATTACAATGTTTGTGTTTTGTTAGATGTGATCATGATAATGATGCCCTCTTAAATTATTAGATTTATATGCTAGCTAATGATGTTTATATGTGCTAGAGGTGTATATAATTAGATGATGGTAGTGAATTCGAATGTATATCTTAGATGATGTTTATGTTTGTTAGATGGTTATCATCATGATTTTTATTTTTATGAAATAATATTTATTATATATTATGTATTGGTGAACTTATATAAAACTTTTATATATGAAATTGCATGCAAAATGACTTACTTAAAAAAAAAAAAGATATTTTTATAAATTACAAATTTTAGTATGGTTAAAACCATGATTGTAAAATTACGATAAATATTTTTCTATTTCTTAGATAGTTCATTCATATTCAATCTAACTTAATTAGTAAAATATTTCAATACTCACAAGGGAAAAATAATTAAAGGTAATACTTTAGTTAGTTCTTAATAAGACGAAAATGTGTAACTCGTTCAATTTTTAATATATAAAATTAATAATAAAAGATTAATAAAAAATACAATTTAATCAATTCGATATTTGTTTATGAAATTCAATCTATTCTTATGATTCTGAACTGCAAAAATCTGTCCCAACGTTATGTCATTTTTTTCCATCACTTTTTCACCTCTAAGCTCATCCAGTTATCATATACTTGGTCTTTTACAAGTGGGTTGCCATCAAGGACAACACATGCATCATAATGCCAACAATCTCCCCCTTTGTACTTGATGGCAACCATGTTGGTGTTTGATCACCATAACCTATAGATACTTGTTAGAAACATCAACATAAGAATTATTCAAACACCAAGATACACTCCCCCTTTGACATCAAGGGAAAAGGTCGGACCAATGTTCAATTAATGTTTCTCTTTCCTTGAAGATCTGATCTGCACTATACTGACCATGCTCCCCCTAAGCACATATTGAATCTTCAGATAGAATTTTAATGACTCTATAACTCAACAGAGTAGGACCTTGCCTATCACAAGGACTCATACCTACATCAATCACCCAACCAAGTGGGGTTACATATATGACACAACCCCCCAACCAAGTGGGATGACTTCAAACTCCATACATGACTGAATATGACAATTAATACTTCATAGGTCTCAACATGACCTTTATATCAAATTACAGATATGACTTTTATAACCAAGACCAAAGATCCTCGATAGAGAGCGATCATTGAACAAAATTCAGCAACCATGATACACATAATTTCAGCAATGCATTATACTATGTATGGCTAATGCTCCCCCTAAACCTGTGCTACTTGAAAATTTTCAACAACTCATTCATCAAAGCATCTTCATCAAGAAAATAGATATCAAAGAGGAAAATATAACTCAAAAACCATATCACCATACTGTATCCATCAACACTTGATCAATAGAACCAAATCATGACTGTCAGCAACATGACAGAGTTTGCTCTCGAGGCTGACCCACTAATTTCATGTCAGAGAGAGACATACGTGACTATTTACAAAGAGACTCATGTATATATGCGACTATGCTTCAAGAAACATGCGTATCGAAATCAACCTTCTGAAATTTCATCTGAAGACAAAGCAGATAAGTTTAACAACACAATGAGGCAGAGACAACTCCTAGTTTTCGTCTAAGACATTCAAATGCTTCTCTGGGAAGAGGTTTAGTACATATATTAGTAACTTGTTCTTTGGAGGGAACATACTCCCACTTAACCTTTTTCTCAAGCACTTTTTCTTGTAAAAAGTGATACTTAATTTGAATGTGCTATGTTTTGGAGTGCATAACAGGATTTTTTGAAATACTAATAACACTTGTATTATCACATAGGATGGAAATGGGTGAAGAAAAATTTATTTTAATATATTTTAATGTCTGCATCATCCAAATAATTTGTGTGCAACAAGATGCAACAGCTACATATTCTGCTTCTATTGTAGATAAATTTATGGAACTTTGTTTCTTGCTAAAC
This sequence comes from Pinus albicaulis, assembly GCA_034641835.2. Classification (NCBI taxonomy): domain Eukaryota; kingdom Viridiplantae; phylum Streptophyta; class Pinopsida; order Pinales; family Pinaceae; genus Pinus; species Pinus albicaulis. The sequence continues at coordinate 1,697,443,568 of CM076578.1, forward strand.
CAAGATACCAGTCGGGGCCCCATGTAGAATTCACCTCCACTAGTGCTTTTCCAATCATCAATTTTTCCATCCCAATCTGCATATGTATATGCATGAAGGGTAAGTTCTGTGTCTTTAGGATACCATAGTCCAAATTCTTGGTTTCCTTGAAGATATTTTAATATTCTCTTTACCGCCTAAAGATGTGTTTCCTTTGTATTGGCTTGAAATCGTCCAACAATCCCAATTGCATGCATGATATATGGGGTAGTAACGTTAGATAAAGAAAACTTCCAATCATAGACATGTACTCTGGTTGGTTTACTGTGGGAGAATCATCATTAGAACTGAGGCTACATCTTCTCATCATTGGAGTGCATACATGTTTACAGTCTTCTATCCCATACTTCTTTAGAATATTCTTGAGATATTTATTTCGTGAGAGAAAGATTCCATCTTTTGCTTGTTGCACTTGTAAACCAAGAAAATAGGTTAGTTCCCCAAGTAAGGACATGACAAATTCTTGTTGCATAACATAATCAAAGTTTTGACTCATATATTCTTCATTGCTGCCAAAGATGATATCATCAACATAAACAACAATAATTAGCAGTTTAAAATCCTCAATTTTTGTGTACAAGTTACAATTTGTGGATCCTTTTGTGAAACCTTGTTGTTGAAGATACTTTTCAAGATGATAATACCTGCCCATGGAGCTTGTTTGAGCCCATATAGAGCCTTTTTGAGTTTTCAAACAATGTTTTCATTGTTCCCAAAAATGAATCCTTATGGTTTTTCTATATATACTTCTTCTTCTAGATCTCCATTAAGGAAAGAATATTTTACATCCATTTGATAAACTTTAAAATGTTGAAAATTTGAAAATGCAAGAAACATTTGCATGGCTTCAATTTTGGCTACTGGTGCAAATGTTTCTTCAAAATATATACATTCTTGTTGAGCATAAACTTTACAAACAAGTCTAGCTTTGTTTCTAATTACTTCTCCATTTTCATTCAACTTATTTTTGAATATCCATTTTGTCCCAATAACATTTTTATCATAAGGCCTTGGAACCAATTCCCAAGTATTATTCTTTTCAATTTGATCAAGTTCTTCATCCATGGCCTTAACCCAACATTCACCTTTACTAGCTTGATTTACATTTTTTGGTTCAACGGTGGATAATAACGCTATATAACTAGGATATCCTACAAGGGTTCGTGTTATTTATACCCCATATTCCTTTTCTCCCAGAATTTGAGTTTCTGGATTATTATTTTGAACATACTTAGATGGAGCCTTTTCTTTATTTGATCTATCTTCTTCTTATGCTTCATTAGTTTCTTCTTCTATATCATTGTGATTTTATGTGGGAAAGCATTCATCATCATCATCATATTTTGTTGTTGTTTCCCTTTTTGGAATTGTGCATGGTTCATCAATCACAACATCAATACATTCAACCATTTTTCGAAGTCTCTTATTGTAGCATTTGTATCCTTTACTTCTAGAAGAGTAACCAAGAAGTATTCCTTCATCTGCTCTAGCTTCAAACTTACCAATATTTTCATCATTATTTTTTATGAAACATTTGCTTCCAAAAACTCTAAAATTCTTCATAGTGGGAGGCTTACCATACCAGAGTTCATAAGGATTTTTATCACTATTCACACGAACATGGGCCTTATTGAGAATATTTACAACATTATGTGCAGCTTCACCCCAGAACGTGTCAGTAGTTCTAGACTCATTAAGCATAGCACGAGCCATTTTTTGAACTGATATATTCATTCTTTCTGCGACGCCATTTTGTTGAGGAGTTTTGGCTACAGAAAATTGTATTTTTATGCCATGTTGTTCACAGAAATCAAAGAATTCATCTGATATGTATTCTCCTCCTTGTTCAGACCTGAGACATTTGATTTTTAGATCTAATTCATTTTCAACTAATGGTTGAAGACCTTAAATTTATCAAATGCCTCATCTTTTTGTTTTAATCAATCAATCCAACACATTCTAGAATAATCATCAATGAATAATATATAGTATTGTTCTCCATGAGCTGAATTTTTCTTTGCAGTTGCACACAAATCAGTATGTTTAAGTTCAAGAGGCTTACTTGTTGATCCTTCTTTGGCATTGAGTTAAACTTTGGTTTTCTTACCGAATAAACATGACTTACATATGGTACTTTCTGGTAGGATGATGATGGGTAGGTCACGAACAGCTTTGAGTCTGCTTTATTTGCTTATTTGAGAAAAACTTAGATTTCCCAACCTTTTGTGCCGTAACCAGTTTTGCTCAACTTTTCCTAGGTAACATTTTTCTTTTCCACCTTTCAATATATATATATAGATTGGTTGGTGTTATTTTTCCTTTTATTATGATCTTTCATGTGTCAAGTTCACGAACCACATATTCTTTTGATCAGAAGACCACCTCATTTACTTGGTCAAACATTTGGCTAACACTCAACAAGTTATCCTTTAATCCATCAACATACATAACATAAACAACTTTAACCTTTTCTTTTAGAAAAACAGATCCTTTACCCTTAATGACAACAAGGGAGTCATTTCCAAAAGTAGCATTCTTTTCTTTTTCTAATGCATTTTATGAAATGAGTTTACCTTTATCACTTTCCATGTGTTTTGAACATCCGCTATCAATGTACAATTTATTTTATTCTCCTTTTGCAAATAAAGATATTCCACATCTTTCGGATTGTAAGTTCTTCTTTTTCCATACCTTAGAATTTGTTGATATTTTCTCCTTTGGCTATAATTTTCTCCTGCATTCATATTCCTCATGTCCAAAGTTATTGCAAAATGAGCATTCAATTTCATCTTTAAGAGGAGAGAAATTGTTATAATTATTCTTCTTTATTCATGTCTCATTCCTTTGTTTAATTGCTTCTCTAGTCATGATGGTGTTGTATGCAACACATTGAGTAGCTTTGTGACCAAAATTATGACGTGAGAAACATTGACCATTAAAGAAGAAATTTTTGTGATCATATAACCTTCTAGTGTTGTTTACATTTTGACTGATGCTTTTGTTATTGTTCATCCTTGAATTATAGTGAATTGATTTACCTGTGAAGTGTATTTTTTCTTCTTTTGAAGGTTGAAACTTTGCTGACTGGATTTTGCTACATTTAGATAACTTTTGATTGTGGCTAAGGATTTTTCTGTCTATGATGATTCACCAATGTATCCAAGACCTGTCTTCATAAGAGGAGAGCATTTAACCTTGATAATTTCATCTAGGTTTCAAATCCTTTAGGAAATCAAAGATTTGGAGTTTTTATTTTCTCAAGTTCCTTTCTTAGACTTACTATTTCACTTCTAACTTCTCATTATGCTTCTCCTTTTCTATTAGTTGATTCTTTAGAGTATCTATGGCTAATTTGTTTTCTTCCAATCATATTTTGATTTGAGTAATTTCTTCAAATAAATCATTTTCTTTTAAAGCATCCATAAATTTATCTTTAGACTCATTAGTGTCTTTCTCAAATGCCATGAGTAATTTAAGATCTTGATCAGATTCTCCTTCTTCACTATTTTACAAGCCATCACTATCTTCATGAGTATAATAACTTTTCCTATTATCAGATCGTCTCATATTACCTTTTGCAATACCTTTCCCCTCATCATGATTATCTTTATGAGGACATTTAGCAGCATAATGACCCACTCTACCACAAGAAAAAACATTTGAAGGGAAGCTTACCTCTGAACCTTAAAGTGCCAAGTTGAAGGGTCTTTACAAAATTTACCTCATCTTCTTCTGATACATACCCCGTTTCTTTTTTTTTTCTTCCTTTTCCTTTCCTTTTGGAGTTACTTTTGTTAGCGCAAGGAGCCACTCCTTGATTGCAAAGGAGTAAGACTTACACTTCATAGTTCATTTCAAAGAAAAATATTTTGAATGGTGGGATGGCTTCTTAAAGAGTTTGAATTGATTTCAACTCGTTTAGACCTTCATGCATTTGGCAATTTGTGGCAAGTATAAATTGTATGAACAAATTTGTAGTATAGAGGAGAAGATTGTGACAAATGGAAGGTGATAGATAGCTAGTACTCAGTATAAGAAATATACATATCCTAAATTAGTCACACAACTATAAGAGTGGAATTTTACATAAACTCTGTTTGATGTAAAATAAACAACATTCAGAAATCAGAATACATGCTTAAATAATCTCATAAATCCTTCATGAAACCTTCACTAGCATGCTCTACACAACATATAGGTGATTTGCAGAAGACTAAACAGTAGATAATTAACTATTAAATCTCGAACAGTGCTCTTACTCTTACTTTCTAACTGTTGCAATTCATAAATTAGATGAATGAAATAACAAGAGAAACACACCTTACATTATATAGCCCTTGAAACAAAAATTCCTCCAGCATGAAGTATAAAAGGATTTTTCTTTATTATGAAAAATTCTTCAGGTCGACCAAAATACAACCCTGAAATGGTATTTACAAATGATATTTATAGAGAGGGGCACCAACTCCATCTCTCCTCAAAAAAAGGATCCACTCTTCCTCTCATTACATAGGATTTATAGCATATTAAATACATATTTTATCGAAATATAACTAACAGGACAGATGTATATAGGAAGAAAGAAGACAATTTGAACTGTGTTGTTGAGTTTGCTGGAAAGCTGCCTACTTTTCTATTGATTTATCTCCCCATGATCTTGGTTCTTAAAAACCCATGTGTCTTCATTAAATGTTTCATTTAACAACCTCAAAACCACTTATCAACCATCACTTGACATCTCCATATCATTAGGAGTCCTTATCATCCTTAGACTAGCTCGAAAATTTTGCTGACAACTATCAAAAATCATTTAAATCGGGTGCTACTGGAACTTCCGAAAAAAACCTGTAGCTACGCAAAAATTGTAATGCTATCGGAACTTCCAGTAATGATTTATTTCCTTTTCAAAAATTCACAGCAAGATAGTTGAAAATTTCTGTGCAGATTAAAAAATTTTGAAAATTGAGTTGTTCTAAAATATAACTAAAAAGCAAAATGACACTTCATTGGGACATCCTTTTACCTCTCCTCCATATGAGCTGCAACTTCTGAAAGCTTGTCTAAATCTATTTCTCTGTCAACTGTTGATTGTGACCTTGTTGTCCTGGCAGCTATCTCTTTTGCAATGGCCTTTTTCTCTTCTGAGCTCTTCTGGATTTTTCTTCTCTTGTAGGTTCCCGTTTGTTGGTCTAAAGGGGCTTTACCCTTTTCTTTATTCTTGAACCCACTAGATTCTGCAATTGAAGGAGTTAGAGTCTGTAACCCTTCAGATTGCTTCTCCACATCTATGACTTATGTCATCAAGCTTGGGTTGTGTAGGGCTTTGGATCTCAGCCTGAATTTGTTGTTGGATCTTGTATGTCTTTTCCTGCTGCTAACAATGTGTCTTGCATATTTTTGTCTTTTCCTACTACTAATTTCATATCCTGCATCCTTCAGGAGCTCTTGATCTGATTTGGTGGGTTGATAATCCTTCTAAACCTTATGCTGAATATTTTCTACTGGAACTTCCAGCAGCACCTGTTCTTTTAATTTTTCTGTAATTGCAGTATTTCTTCTCCATGCTCTAGCATAAACCTTGGGAAAAGGAGAAATAGGAGGCACACTCTTCATTGATTTAGGCTTTCTAATATATGAACCTTACCCTTTTTCCAACTTCTCTTCAACTTTGGTAGGGGGAGCCTTTTCCTTTTTTTCCTTAGCCTTCTTGTAGATATTCACCTTCTTTGTTTTTATTTTAGTCCTTTCATGGAAAATTTTAGGGGCTAATATTCGCAGATGGACTAATTTTCCATGGTTTTTCCAAAAAAAGATTTGCCAATTTCCATTTTTTATAAAAATGATTCGCCCAAATTTTACAATATAAAATTATTTTATCTTAAAAATCGCAAACATTATATAAAGAGTATATAGAAAATCATTATAAATTTGAATAACTTTACACATACATCAATAAACATTTTATAGTTTTCCTTTTAGGGACTAGTGAGTTTCGCCAATGTTTTTAAACTTCAAGATAATTTTCCATCCTTAAAATTTTCCATGGTCCTTTTACCAACTGACGAAGTATTTGGTTTATTACTTTTTCCCTTCTGCTTAGGAGGTTGAGAATGTTGTTGTGAGGTTGGAGATTGCTAAGCAAGAATGTTTTGTGTAGGTACAGGTTAACCTGCCTTGTAAAATAGGAAATGCTCCCAAGTCTGGTTTCTTTTTCTGAGTTCTTCAACAATCAGCACCTTAATAAGAGCTTGACAGTAGATGCTATAATCTGAAGTTGTTGCATGGGTTTTTATTCTAGCTGACATCTTAGTCAATATTTTCAGCAGGAAGAAAGTTAGGTTGAGAGTCTTCATACCTGCAATGTGAAACAAAAACCTCATGTGATACAGAAATACAATAGTATACCTCCTCTCACAAGTAAGGTAGATCGTAATGAGCTTGATAGTTTCATCCCATTCATCCTTGAGATAACTACTAGGAATCCATTTATCCCATTTAGGGTCTCTTTATTCATCCTTGATGAAGTTGTTGAGGTATCCTCTATTAATAACTTGGTTTTTAAACCATTTATCTCCTTCCTATGGGAGGTGGAAAGCTTTAGCAATGGATTTTGTTGATACCTGCAGTTTGAGGACATAAAAATTTGCTTTTTGTGCATCAAATGAGAGGGAAAATTCTTTGGCTACTCCTAGATGATAGCGTCCTAACCCTAAGAAAAATGGATACCACCCAGCCTGTACAAAAAACCTCCTCACATTCGGTTTGGCATCTATTAAATCAGCCCCTTGAAGTTCAATACGAATAAATGTTCCTCCTTTTTTAGTCATCTAAGCAATAAAGAAGGTTGTATGCTAGATCAGAAAGGTGTCAAGATTAGTGAAACTTACTTTAAAAGTGTTGTTGAATCCTTAATGCAAACTATTTGAAAAATTAATCTCCTCCTCGAGTTGCTTACTGGAACACCAACAGTCAAAATTGAAAATTGATCCCTTTCCTTTTATTTCGGTGAATTTAAGTGATATGTTGGTTCACTTTTCCATGCATAAGATCTTTTCATAATGGGAAATATCAGAAACAGTGTACCACACCTCGTGATATTTTTTATTTTCCTTCTTTGTTTCAGATTCTCTGCAACAGGTGGTTGGAGTTGAACGATGTTGGAGTTGGTAGTCACCTCCATCGCATTCTATGGCAGGCCTAAAATTTTGGCAACACTCATGCATGATTAACCAAACAGTAACTACATTAAACCGTAGCTCCACAATTGATTTTGATAATAAACACCTACCTTTGACATGTAGGCACAACGACTTGGGTTGACAGACAGGAAAAACAGTGGTTGGTCTTCATAACTACGGACTGACACCTAACTCTTCCAGGTATGACCACTACTAACTCGAAATAATTCAAACGTAAACCTTTCCTATCATGTGACATTGCTCATGATAAAAGATTTAGAACTTTGTTAATATCGAGAACACGTGGCTAACATAAAAGTGGGTGCGCTTTTTAATTTTTTAAAAATATAGGAATTTACCAGAACTTCAAGTAGCATCAAGTAAAGGAAAAACACACATAAAATAGAGTTAAAACTGATTGTCCGACAGGGCTAAAATAGACGCTACCAAAACTTCCAGCAGCATTAAATTTATTTTTTAATGTACAATTTTTTATCCTAAAAATAAAAAATATTTAAAACACACTCATGACTAAGCATAGAACTCTGCTAACATTGGTTGCACATGGGATAGAGCTCTCCCTGCGAGGCTCTAAGAATATTTTGCAGTTTCAGTGCCTTTTCATTAGGTTATGTAGTCTTATTATGAAACACACTGATATTTACAATGAATTTAGGCCACCAATAGCCTTAGTAAAATAATTTTTTGATGAAGTGCCCATTAAATGGGCCTCTAAATAGTTTTGTCCCATCAAGATGTTGCAAATCAAAAGTATTGTTCTGCAAAACATTTGAGATTATGAAAGGACCAAGCCATAAAGCATCAAATTTGGAATGCTTACCTGGGCCTTGATTATGTGCATCCCATTTCAACACCAGATCTCTAATCTAAAAATATTATTTTTCAGTCCCTTTATCAAAGACTTTCTTTACATCTTGCTAAGATTTTCTTACCATATCATATTGATTTTCTTGCTTTTGCTACACTTCTATGATCTGATAATTTTTTTTTTTCATTTCATTTCACTCAGCTTCATGATCTTGTAGAAATTTAGCTACATGAATGCCTAATTGTACTGGAAAAACAACCTCAGCTCCATAAACCATTTTAAAGGGTGATGTATTAATAGATTTTTTTATTGTCACCCTGTCAGCCCATAAAGAAAACTTCAATTTAGAGTCCCAGGATTTCTTGTTTTGCTCCAATAGATTTGTGATGATTCTTACCAAACTTTTGAGAGATGATTTAGCTAAACCATTCCCTTGTGGATAGTAAGCTATAGAATGAGTAAGTTGAATACTATAATCTTCACATAAATTTACCAATGGTGTAGCCTTAAAAGCAATAGCATTATCTGCTACTAGCCTTGATGGACATCCAATCTGGTTATAATTCCATCCATAAAGTTAATGATAACTTTATGAGTAGAATTCCTGGTAGGTATTGCTTCAATCCACTTGGTGAAGTAATTAGTTGCAACAAGAATCCAATGATGTTTTCCACTTGATGGTGGATGAATTTACCCACTGAAATCCAATCCCCATTGCTGGAAAGGTGCAGAAACAACTATGGGCTTGAGAGGAAAATATTTCAAATGTTTTTTACCAGTGAACTTTTGACATTTTTCACATGCCCTCACCTCAACACATACATCATAAAATAAGGTAGGCCAAAAATAGCCAGCTCTCAGTATTTTGTATGCAGTAGTTCTCCAATAATGATGACCTCCACAAACACCACTATGCATATCAAATATAACCTTCTTAAACTCATCTAGGTCAATGCACCTCAACAAAACTCATGTAGTATCTTTCCAATATAAACAGTTATCCTCGATGCAAAATTTAATGGTTTTCAACTTCAAATATCTCACTCTTATTTTATCAAAATTTGGAGGAGGTTTAAAATACTGCAGAAAATAAATGATATCCTTATACCAATTGCACTCAACAAGCTTTACATCTATTTCCATGTTGTCAATAGGTTCTGAAATTTTTCCTTCTAGATTGTCATCCATGAAATTCAAGCCCAAAACTCTATAAGTTTCTTCAGCTAGTATTTTGGCTAATCCTTGACCTTTGATTAGTTTGGTAGGCTTTGTCTCTAAATAAAATTCAAGAACTTTATTCACCCACTTACTTCTTTTTCCATCAATATCAGGCTGAACTAATATTTCTCTAACAATAAATGAAGGTACATAGGAAATAATTTGAGCATGCATAATATAAACTCTAAAAGCCTTTAGAGCTTTGACTAATGCATAAGCATGCTTTTCCAACATTTCATACTTCAATTCTGCATCTCTAAGGGCTCTTATAAAAAATGTTATGGGGGCTTCCTTATTTTCTGCATATTTTTGTAATAAAACAGCAACAATAATATCTTGAGAGGAAAATGAGAAGATCAAGAAAGGCTTTGAGTATTCAGGGCTTACCAACAGAGGTGCTTCAATTATAGCTTTTTTTTATCAACTCAAATGAATTTTTGGCTTCGAATTTCCACTTTACTTCTTTGTCCTTCTTTAGCATACAAGTAATATGCTTCACTACTTCAACAAAATTGGGAATGAATCTTCAAATTTGATCTTACCAAGGAAATATTGAATCTCTTTTTTGGATCTTGGAAGTGTTAAGGACTAAATTGCAATCACTCTTTTGGGATCAATTCTAACTCCATATTTAGAAACTATGTGACCCAACATATTACCTTCTTTAAGAGATAAATGAGACTTCTTTGGATTCAATGATATATCATATTTTCTACAATTAACAAATACTTGTCTCGAGTGTTTAAGGTGCTCTTGATCTGAATTTGAAAAACAGTAATATCATCCAAATAGATGACCAAGAATTTGTCATTTTCTCTAATGAATGAAAATTCCATAGCACGTTGGAAAGTAGCTCTGACATTAAGGACAAATGGCATCTTTGCATACATGAATGTTCCCCAAGGAGTTGTGAAGTTGTCTTCTCTCGATATTTTGGCCAAAAACTTACTTGGTTGTACCCGGAGAATCCATATAACATGGAAATTATGTCTAGCCAGATTACCTTTTGAAGAATATGCTCCATCTTTGGCAATGGATAATTATATTTCTTGGAGAATTTGTTAAGATTCCTGAAATATACACATAATCTGACTTCACCACTCTTATTTATTACTGGAACTATATTAGCAACCCAATCTGAATATCTCAATGGAATGATGATTTTAGCATCCAAAATTTTCTTCACTTCCTTTTCCATCACTCGTAACAATAGTGGATTAATTTGTCTTATTTTTCGCCAGAATGGCTTAGTGATGCAGGAGCATCGGGCCATATTTCAAATTCAATGCTATGAAGGATAAAATGTGGACAATCACTTGTAAACTGGGGAAAATTCTGTTCAAATAGAGCTAAATTGATGGAATTGATAAGTCTCTATAAGACTTGATTAAATGTAACTATCTACCATGTCTGCGAATAGAGAGATTTAGGGGTTTAGTTGAGTGATTGTGAGAGAAACTCAAGGATCTTAAACAATCCACTCCCTCTGTAATCTCTTTATAAAGTGATTATGTGTTGTGTGAGAGATAGGATAGAGTACGCAATGTAGCCACAGGGCGTTAGTGTGATTCAGGCCGTGTGGCCTTAGCCTGTAACTCGAATTCTATGTGTTAATGAAATTGAGTGTTTTATATATGTGTCTACTTTATTTTAATGAATAGATTGATTGAGCGAGGGACGAATTTCCTATGAACTTCGTTGTAGGAAAAGTATGGCAGAGACAGAATTATTTAAATGTTAATTCCACAAATAATTATTAGAGTAAAGGGCGACTGAATGAGTGAACGGGAGAACCACTGGATCTAAGAACATATCAATGGTGGAGAGTTTAAATCACAACCAGAGAGACTGCACAACACCGCATCGGCGATTATTTTGTTTACAAGTGAATACTTTGCAAGATAAATCATTTAGTTTGCAATACGATGACGGAGGCCACGTGTTGGCTCAGCGCTACTTTTCACTTCTCGAGGAATAAGTGTTGTGGTGAATGGCGGTAAATGTTATTTTGTGAGCAATGCAAAATGTTAACCTTCGTGGTCTTTGATGTCGCATATTCTATGACTTGAGAGATATATTATATTACGGTTGCGATGTATTTTTTTATTGTGAATTCCGCTGTTAAAATGCTTTCGTTGTATACGTGGTCCCATAACCCATAGGTCCATGCAGTTTATAGAAGTTACAATTTTTTTGCTGCATCAAATTGGTATCAGAGCAAGGAAATATTTCCTGCAAGAAATAGTTTTCATGCAAAAGAAAGAGGTACAGTTGTGTTGAAGATTGGTGAGTTTGTGGTATTTATATTGTCGTAAAGGTAGCAGCAGAAGACGGTGAGAAGATTACAATATCCTAGAGCAAGGAGTGCTCAAATGGTTCCAGAGAAGAGAGAACCAAAGATATGTCGAAAGACTGAGCTCAGAGGAGAGAAGCTTGGTGAGGTATCGTGTAGCAGGGAGGACTTGTTACTGCAAAGGTTTTGTTGCCACTCACGGAAAGATCATAAAGGAAATTCCACAGAGGATGTGGGTATAATTTCTAAGGGATGAAGGAGGCATATGACCAAAAGTTCATAGAAATTTTTATACCTTGGGCTTCTAAATGCAGGAGCATCAGGCCATATTTCAAATTCAATGCTATTAAGAGTGAAACATGGACTGTAATCACTTGTAAACCGGGGCAAATTATTTTCAAACAGAGCTAAATTGATGGAATTAATAAGTCTCTAGAATACTTGATTAAATGTAATTATCTGCCACGAATGTGAATAGAGATATTTAGGGGTTTGGTTGAGCGATTGTGGGAGAAACTCATGGATCTTAAACGATCCACTCCCTTTGTAATCTCTTTATAAAGTGAGTCTGTGTTGTGTGAGAGATAATATAGAGTACGCAATGTAGCCACAGGGCGTTAGTGTGATTTAGGCCGTGAGGCCTTAGCCTGTAACTTGAGTTCTATGTGTTAATGAAATTATGTGTTTTATATATGTGTCTGCTTTCTTTTAATGAATATATTGATTGAACGATGGACGAAGTTCCTATGAACTTCGCCGTAGACAGAGTATGGCAGATACATACTTATTTAAATGAGAATTCCATAGACAGTTATCATAATGAAGCGAGAGACGGACAGGTGAGTGCACATCGCCACCAGAACTTGTTTTAATTACATATGAAGATTTTGCAAGTTAAATGATTTAACTCTCAATGTGATGAGGATGATATGCGTGTCATTAGAGGTCTAAGAAACATTACATGTCGCACTGAATAACATTTACCATTGAGATTTCTCAAGGTAATTTGTTCAACCTGTGATGCGAAATCAGGAGGACACGTGTTGGATCAATGCAATTTCGCCCTTCGCAAGAGATAAGTGTTATGGTGAATGGTGAAAGGTTAAGTTTGTGAATTTGCGAAATGTAATAGAGCTGATCTACGATAATGGTTTTCGGTCGCTATGCGATCTGCGATGACCTTGCATATAGTTTCAAATTTGTTTTGATATTATGAAGTCCCACGAAAATGCTTCCAACTATATATGTGGGCCCATAACCCATAGGTCCACGCAGTTTATGTAATTTTCAATTTTTTTGCTGCATAACTTAGTACCATCTTTCAATGTTATTATATGCTCAATGATAGTTGTGTCATATGTCTTAAGATCCTCATATTTCTAGGAAAAAAAATCAACAAATTCCCAAAATATCTTGTGGTGTTCAATCTTTCTTTCTTCTAATAAAGCTTTTGACAACTTAACATACCTTGGCTCTAGTTCTATACCCAAATTGTAATCTTCCAATTCTACATCTGTTTCAGCTAATTGTGGTTTAACTGAAACATCATTATGATCAAAAAACTTCTCAAATGGGATTAACCCCTTGGGAATATGATTGGTAAGCATTTGTATGATAGGTTAATCAACAATCTGTTTTTCATATTTTTGGTATCTTGATAATTAGAATTGACCTTCATGAGATCTGCATCCTGATCAATGTTTAGTACAACAACTTCAATGAATCTTCTAATATCCTAATCATCCTCAAAAAAATTCCAATGTTTGATATTATCAAGAATGCTAGGTCTAAACCTAACTTTCACTTCATATTTCAGCTTTATAGGTATTGGAATCTTGAATTATCTTGATGAAATAGAAAGTGAATCATCCAGAATATTTCTTTCTCTTGGAACAAAAGAAATGTTAAAGGCCAGGAATGAGTCTTCATTAAGTCTCCATACTACATTCAGGTAATCCCTGAGTCTAGGATGCTTAGTTTGATAAACATTTCTGATCTGCTAAATAATAAGTTCATCATCTCCAAAAATATAAATTTCTGAAATATTCATGTCGTTTCCTATTTTTAAAGCAACTAAAAGAGCTTCATATTCAGCCACATTGTTAGTTGCTTCAAATTCAAGTTTGAAAGAAAAATTAATTCTCCATACTGCATTCAGGTAATCCCTGAGTCTAGGATGCTTAGTTTGATAAACATTTCTGATCTGCTAAATAATAAGTTCATCATCTCCAAAAATATAAATTTCTGAAATATTCATGTCGTTTCCTATTTTTAAAGCAACTAAAAGAGCTTCATATTCAGCCACATTGTTAGTTGCTTCAAATTCAAGTTTGAAAGAAAAAGTAGAGCTCTCTTTAAAAGGGGAAATGAGAAATATTCTTGCACCAGCTCCTTCTCTAGAACATGAGCCATCAAAATACATTTGCCACAACTAAGAACCCTCATGACTGATTTGATTTTTAGCAGGCTTTAAAATCTGAAAACTTTTTGTAGGTAGAGTAGAATTATCCATATGTAAAATGCTTGAACCCACATCCGTTGTTCTAGCATAAATCGGATGCTTAGTGGGGTCTTTGTTGTCACTAATGATACATGCTAGCTAAGATTCTCGATAAAGTCTTCTTTTTTCTCCTCCAAAAACAAGGACAGTAGCATAAGTGAAATCCATTTGCAAATTTCATCCCAACCTTTTAATCCATGACCTAGAAAGTAACATACCAAATCTAGGAGGAATGTCAGCTATAACAATATCCATTACCATCCCTCTCATGGGTAACTAAAAGAGGCTTACTGCAAGGTCTTGGATGACACCAAGGCATTGGAATTTTCAGGAATCAAAAGAGTAGAGATCTTGGTATTCTCTAGTTACTTCAAGACCTAGTTCATCCATGACTACCTTGGGCATTTAGTTATGTGAGGCTCCAAAATCCATTAGACATTTATGCAGGATTTTATCATGAATATTCAGAGATAGATATAAAGGAGGGGTAGATTCATCTTTGTCTTCTACCAATGGACCTAAAATAACAGTGGGCTTGTCATCTTGAAGGTTATAAAAATCAGAGGCTAATTCGGTAGGTGGAGGCTAAAGAGCTTTCATAAAAGTCTTTCTGAAATCATCATTTTTTATGAGTTCAACAGGTGGAATAGGAATCTTAATATTTTGTATCTCATTTTCAAAATTGAAAGGAGGGGGCAGCTTGTGAGCAATGTTTACCTCAATTGAAGGAGGATTATATGCTTTTGGCTTGCTTGGTTCAACCACTTTCTTTTCTACTAGAATTTTAATGGTGTCCTTATTCTTCTTTGGCTATGCAATTGGCTTGGAGTTATCATCAATATTATTTGATCTAATATTCTATCTACTTTGATGATCAGCTGCAATCATGGAATGATCAGAACTCACTTCATTATTCTGAGTATATGACATGAAGTCTTCATATTCTGCTTGTGTAAGATGAATCAACCCTTCTTTATCTCTTAGATAATTAATATCAACACCTTTCTCCAACCCTTTAGCTTCCTCTTCATCTTCAAATATAGCATTCTACAAAGGGGGCTACACTTTTTTATCATCAGCATCTCTTCTTTCTCGCTACAATATTTGAGGAGCATTAGGTCTTCTAAACTGTTGCCTATTAGGCTGATCAAATGAAACATTTCTAGTAGTAGTTTTTCTTGCTTCCATATTGAGCTTGGACATCTTAGTGGTCAATGACTTGACCATCTTGGTCAACTCATCTAGCTTAGGATCTATGTCAGAAATTCCTAAAGATGAAACTTCACCTTTTTTCTTCTTTTTGTATCTTTCAATCCCTCCTCTGAGTCTATCAACTGCTAATACATTAGATTATACCTCCAGTGCATTGTCTTGCATTTCTGTTAGTTTTGTAGATCTTCTTTCTCTCAATAATAAACAAAAATCAGGATCAAAGGCACCAGCATAAGTGATTTTGGTTGAAGCTTCTATAGGTATTTTGTTATACACCTTATTGAATCTCTTAGAAAAATTAGAAACTTAGTCTCCTTCTTTTCTTTTTATTGCACCAAATTTAGTGATAATACAAAAAATCTTCTGTATCACACCATTTCCTTAAAATTGTATCATTTAGGGTTTCAATTCCAGTGATGCTACCAGTTTTCAAAGATCTGAACCATTTCCTAACATCACCCTCAAGGATCTGAAAAAAAACTCTCATTCAAACATCTTCATGCTCAATATTCATATTATCAGCATAGCATAAAAATTAGCAAGTTGTTCTTCAACTGTTACCTCTCCCTCACCACTAAATTTAGGCATATACTTGAGATAATCTCCTGAAATTAATGCATTCATAGGTTGAGGTAAAACTAAAGGGGCATACTTGACAGCAATAATTGCATCCATTCGGTTAGGGGGTGGGTTTTGACCTACCATGGTATGATTTGTTGGGCTTTGTGGATGTTGGAACACCTAATCCTCCATGGGTAGGTGTGGAATGCGAAAAGTCACAATGGAGTCCAAGTGACCTTGGAATGTGAAACCAAGAGTCACACCATTGTACTATAAATGTACATCATGTATAATGGAAAAATAAGAAAGCCTCACGCTTATCCTTCATTGTGTGTTGAGTCTCTTGTGTATGTGTGTTCATCCTTCTCATACACCATGTGTGTGTTTAACATGGTGTTTAACATGGTATCAGAGCTGAAACGTTAATAATCAGCTCAACCTTGAGTGAGCCATTTGTGGTTATGGCCTGTGCATATCTGCAAAAATTCTGATAATTTTTGCAGCACTTAGAGATTGTTGCAGCAGTCATTTTGCCGCATTCTGAAGAAGCAGCATTCAGAAATTTCGTCTTGGAGAAAAGCAGAATTGCGCATCTGAAGGTTTTCATTCTGATTTCTTCCTTCAATTTCTGCCTATTAAATTTCTGCATTGAAGAGTTGCTAGAAAATAGTGTTTCAAAGTTGGTTTCTGAAAGAAAAAATTCTGAGTTTTTCCATTGAAAATTTTCTGCAATTCTGGGTTTTTCTACTGCTGGAAAATATTCTTTGCTGCTGGGCTTTGGAAAAATTTCTGAGTTTTATTGGAAATTTCTGCAATCTGTTGTTGTATTTCAGTGCTTAAAATTCTTTTGTTGCCCTACTCTACTCTGCTGGTTTTAAATTAAAAAAAAAATAAATAAATAAAAAATAAAAAATTTGGAACCTAGGCTCCTCAGCCTCCGCACTCTGCAACTCTCCCACTCCACTCCCCATACCTCACGTCCTGGCCCCTCATTTTGAATTGAAATCTGTCATTTAAAAAAATAAAATAAAAATAAAAACAAACCCCAATTTTTCTTGGCCTTTTGGCCTTCCCCACCTAAACCTGCAACTCGATTCTAACACTCTACGGCTCCCCCAATACCCAGTCTGCCATCACAATAGCTTCCTCTCTGCTACACCACACCCCACCCTACTCCCTACCTCACTCACAGCCCCCTCTACACTCTGCACCCACCCCCTCACGTGTCCACCCTCACCCAACCGGCCCCTCCGCTCACAATACTCCCTACTCAACCTGCATTATGCGCACCCCCTACTCTATTCCTAAACTTACTACTCCCCTCCCTCTACGCATACGCCTTCCCACGCGGGCTCCTCCCTCTCGGCACCGCTCCCCAACTCCCTACGCTCTACCCTACAGCCGACCCCTCCCCACGGCCCAGCTCTCCACTCCCTCTACGCACCTCCTTCTCGCCCTTACGGCCGGCCCTCCTGTGCCCCCTTTCCACCCCTCTCTCCACACTTCCATGCCCTCCCTTTCCCCTTGCCCTGCGCTTGTCCCAACACCATATCTCACCCCCACTCTCCGCCGCCCCTTGCGTTCACTCACCACACCCCTGCCATACGTCTCCCCTACACTACAGCACTCCCTATCCGCTCTAAACTCGCCCCTCCCCTTTCCCATACACTCACACTCAACAAACTCTCCCCTCCTTGGCCACTCGGCCTTACACCCCCCTCTGCTCTGCGTTTTTTAAATTTGTTTTTTATTATTAAAATTTTTATATAAATTCTTTCCCATACAATTTCACTCCTTTCCTTATTTAAATTTTTAAAGTTTAATTTTTTTAATTTAATTTAATTAAAAAAAAAAAAATAGCAGAGAGAGAGAGAGGAAAAGAGAGAAATTGAATAGCAGAGACAGGAAGAAGAAATATCAGCAAATGAAGAGAGAGGAAATGAACAACAGAGATTGCTTACATAGAGAAAAGTGAGATTTGCATTGTGATTTGTGGCATTGACATAAGGGTGAATTTTTCTAAAAGAGATTGACATGTGAAGATGAGTTGTTCTTGATGAAAAACAACTCTTTGAATAAAAAATGCAGCTGACTTAAAGGCCTCTTGCACAAGTGTTTTCAGCTACACATTTACAAAATATTTTTGCAGAGATATTGACATTGTATTGTGAGTGGAATTTGCATCTTCTTCATAGTTGCAATTAGTAAATTTGAGTTGTTGGTGTAACTCATTGTTGATTGTCCTCCATCATTTGAGGAGCACACTTTGTACTTTGAGATTTCCATAGTTGGAAATTCTTTAGAGTCATTTGTATTTGCTTGAAATTAAGTTGAATCACATTGTAAATGGGTGCATTCTCGGTTGAAGCCGACACCCTTTCATTTTTTGAGCCTAAGTTGTTGAAAAATGGCTAAAATCAATGAGGCATTAGAGTCGTTGAATAACCTCATTCATTCAAATGTTCATGATATGGTAAAAATGAGCAAGGATGCTCTTTGTAATATTCAAATTTGTTTGCTAGATGCACAAGAAAAGTTTGAGTTTTTGCAGTTGGAATCTCAGCTTCAACAAGATGAACTTCAGCAAAAGAGTCACCATTATAAACATGTTTTTGTTCATAAGATTGAGAAGGACTCCCATCAGCAACAAATCAGTAAAGTTGCAGACGATTCCCATTCAGTTCCTTTCATAAGAGCAGATGTACAGGCAGATGCAGCAGTTTAACCTGCACTTCTCAAGCCCATCATCAGACCTTGGGAAGAGCTTGTCCACAACAAGCACCGAACTGGTCTTGGATATGAAAAGGATGTGACCTTTAATATTCCAGACTACTCCAAGCCCATCATATTTCAGAGTGCCAGATTCTTGTATGACAGTTCACCTGCAGCTATTCCAGATCCTGTTCCACTTCCACAACAACAACATATTGTAAAATTCCAACACTGTGATCGAGTTGGCCATATGAAAGATCATTATTTTGATCTTCACCCATGCAAGCACTGTGGTTGGCACACCCATTCTTCATACAGATGCTTCAGAAACAAGCCTCCTGCAAGAACCAAGATTCATCTTGGATGGATCACTTCTTGGCAATGGGCATCAGCAGCCAAGAAGATGTTTAAGACACATGTCAGAACTTGTTCACAGATATTGAGAAAACTTGCAGTTGAGTTTTCGCCATCATCTCACCTTGTCCCTGACAGGGGGGGGGAAGAATGGTGATGTGTGAAAGCTTCGCAGTGGGATCAGCGTTTTGAGCCAAATTCTCGTTTTCCATGTGTTCAGGTTGTGGCCAGGAGAGACACAATAGTTCAGCGAGCACAGGCCACAATTGGAAGTCATTCGCGGACCAGAGTGTGGCAGAAGTCAGATTTTGCTGAACGTGCACTTTGGTTGGTGGACAACCTTAAACCATCATCTTTGGTTGATGGATAACCTAAAACCATCACAGGTAGTAGACCTCCCTTCTTTTAGGTCGAAGGTCTCCCTTTCATATATGAGGAACACTTCCTCTAGCAGAAGCCTTCAGCTTCTTGCCAGCTTTGGTTGAGTTCCAGGAAATGCTTCAAAGCATTCCAGAGTTGTTGGTAATCCTAAAACCATCACGGGTAGTAGACCTCCCTTCTTTTAGGTCGAAGGTCTCCCTTTTTTATGAGGGACAATTCCTCTAGCAGAAGCTTTCAGCTTCTTGCCAGTTTTGGAAGAGTTCCAGGAGCTGCAACAAGTTTTGTGTTCCAGTGTTTGTGGTCATCCTAAAACCACCTCTTTTTTCCAACATTTTAGAGAGTTGATTCAGCCAAGTGCTGCCATGTATACTTTGTAGATTTGTATTACAACTCTTTTCTTGGACTCACACATACCCCTTCAGATTAAGGGGGGATGTTGGAACACCTAATCCTACATGGGTAGGTGTGGAATGCGAAAAGTCACAATGGAGTCCAAGTGACCTTGGAAGATGAAACCAAGAGTCACACCATTGTATTATAAATGTACATCATGTATAATGGAAAAATAAGAAAGCCTCATGCTTATCCTTCATTGTGTGTTGAGTCTCTTGTGTGTGTGTGTTCATCCTTCTCATACACCATGTGTGTGTTTAACATGGTGTTTAACAGTGGAACAAAAATTGGTGGATTTTGAACAGCAGATGATGAAGCACCAACGCTTGATGTAGAGACTGTTTGTTGGCTGGAAAACAAGGGAGGTACAGAATTTTCTGAAAAATCATGGGACAAAATTTGCAACACTTCTTTAGGGGAAACCTTTGAGAAAATAGTAGCAGAGGCAACAAAATTTCATTTACGATTCTCAGGATCAGGGACTGGGATTCTCAAAGGGGAATTTGGGTTAGCCCTGGTTCTAGAAATTCTAGGAGATAGAACTTCAAAATTGGAGTCACCAGTTGTAAAGCAGTCTAAAAATACAACTGGAAATATACACCTCAGAACCAGACTTATTACTTTGTCATTCACCTAGGGATAAACTTCAATTTTCCTCCCCGGCAGTGGTGCCAAACATGTTAGCGCAAGCAGTCACTCCTTGACTACAAAGGAGTAAGCCTTATACATCATAGTTAATTTCAAAGGAAAATAATTTGAATGGTGGGATGGCTTCTTAAAGAGTTTGAAATGATTTCAACTCTTTTATACCTTCATGCATTTGGCAAGCTGTGGAAATTATAAATTGTATGGACAAATTTATAGTATAGAGGAGAAGAATGTGACAGATAGCTGGTACTCAGTCTAATAAATATACATATCCTAAATCAGTCACATAGTTATAAGAGTGGTCTTTTACATAAACTGAATTTTATGTAAAAGAAACAACATTTAGAAATTGGAATATATTCTTAAATAATCTCATAAATCCTTCCTGAAACCTTCACTAGCATGCTCTACACAACATATAGATGATTTGCAGAAGAATAAATAGTAGATAATTAACTATTAGATCCTCTAAAAATGCTCTCACTCTTACTTGCTAGATCTTGCAACTGATAAATTACTGCAGAGAAAATTTTATGAATGGAAAATTATTTTGAAGTTTAAAAAATTAGCGAATCTGACTAGTCCCTAATGTGAAAAATATAAAATATTTATTGATGTATTTGTAAAATTATTCAAATTTATAATGATATTATATATATTGTCTATCTAATGTTGGCGATTTTTACGGTAAAATAATTTTATATTGTAAAATTTGGGCGAATCACTTTTATAAAAAAATGGAAATTAGCGAATCTTTTTTTGGAAAAACCATGGAAAATTAGCCCACCTGCGAATATTAGCCCCTAAAATTTTCCGTGTAAATTAGATGAACGAAATAACAAGAGAAACACACCTTACATTAGATAGTCCTTGAAACACAAAGTCCTCCATTATGAAGTACAAAAGTAGTTTCTTTATTATGAAAAAGTCTTTAGGTTGACCAAAATCCAACCCTGAAAGGGTATTTACAAATGATATTTATAGAGAGAGGCACCAACTCCATCTCTCCTTAAAAGAAGCATCCACTCTTCATCTCATTACAAAGGATTTATAGCATATTAAATACATATATTATCAAAATATAACTAACTGGACATATGTAGATAGGAAGAAAGAAGACAATTCAAACTGTGTTGTTGAGTGTGTTGGAAACCTGCCTACTTTTCTGTTGATTTGTCTCTCCATGATCTTGGTTCTTTAAAACCCATGTGTATTCATTAAATCTGTCATTTAGCAACCTAAAAACCACTTATCAACCATCACTTTACATGTCCATATCATTAAGATTCCTTATCATCCTTGGACTAGCTCGAAAATTCTGCTAACAGTTGTCAAAAATAATTTAAAACAGATGCTACTAGAACTTTCGGTAAAAACTTGTAACTGTGCAAAAAATGTAATGCTACTGGAACTTCTAGTAATGCACTGTTTCCTTTTTAGAAATTCACGGCAAGTTATTTGAAAATTTCTGTGCAGATTAAAGCATTCTGAAAATTGAGTTGTTCCAAAATATAACTAATAGGCAAAATGATACTTCATTGGGACATCCTTTTACCTCTCCTCCATATGAGCTACAACTTCTGCAAGCTTTTCTGTCAACTATTGATCGTGACCTAGTTGTAGTCCTGGTGGTCGTCTCTTTTGCAATGGCATTTTTCTCTTCTGATCTCTTCTGGATTTTTCTTCTCTTGGAGGTTCCTGCTTACTGGTCTGAAGGGGATTTACCCTTTTCTTTCTTCTTGAACCCACTAGATTCTACAATTGAAGGAGTTATAGTCTGTAACCCTTTAGATTGCTTCTCCACATATATGACTTTTTTCATCAAGCTTGGGTTGTGTAGGGCTTTGGATCTCAACCTGAATTTGTTGTTGGCTCTTTTATGTCTTTTTTTGCTGCTAGAAACTTGTCTGACATCTTTTTGTCTTTTCCTACTGCTTATATCATATCATGCATCCTTCAGGAGCTCCTGATTTGATTTTGTGGGCTAATAATCATTTTGAACCTTGTGCTAAATATTTGCTACTATAACTTCCGACAACACCAGTTCTTTTGATATTTTTGCAATTGTAGTATTTCCTCTCCGTGCTCTGGCATAAACATTGGGAAAAGGAGAATTAGGAGGCACAGTATTCATTTATTTAGGCTTTCTAATAGATGAACCTTCTCCTATTTCCAACTTCTCTTCAACTTTGGTTGGGGGAGCCTTTTCCTTTTTTCCTTAGCTTTCTTTTAGATATTCACCTTCTTTGCTTTTTTTTAGTCCTTTTACCAACTGATGAATTATTTGGTTTCTGAAATTTTTCCTTCTACTTAGCAAGTTGAGAATGTTGGTGTGAGGTTGGATATTGTTGAGCAAGAATGTTTTGTGTAAGTGTAGGTTGGCTTGCCCTGTAAAATAGGAAATGCTTCCAAGTCTGGTTTCTTCTTATGAGTTCTTCAACAATCAGCACCTTAATAAGAGCTTCATGGTAGATGCTATAATTTGAAGCTGTTGCATGGGTTTGTATTCTAGCTGACATATTAGTCAATCTTTTCAATAGGAAGAAAGGTAGGTTGAGAGTCTTCATACCTGTAATGTGAAACAAAAACCTCATGTGATACAGAAATACAATAGTATACCTCCTCTCACAAGTAAGGTGGATCTTAATGAGCTTGACAGTTTTAGCCCATTCATCTTTGAGATAAATACTAGGAATCCCTTTAGCCCATTTAGTGTCTTTGTATTCATCCTTGATGAAGTTTTTGAGGTCTCCTCTAGTAATAACTTGGTTTTTAAACCATTTATCTCCTTCTTGTGGGAGGTGGAAAGCTTCAGCAATGGATTCTACCGATACCTGCAATTTGAGGCCATAAACATTTGCTTTTTGTCCATTGAGTGAGAGGGAAAATTCTTTGGCTACTCCTAGATGAGCACTTCCTAACCTTGAGAAAAATGTATACCACCCAGCCTATACAAAAAACCTCCTCACATTTGGTTTGGTATCTATTAAATCAGCCCCTTGAGGTTCAATATGCTTAATTTTTCCTCCTTTTTTAGTCATCTGACAAATAAAGAAGGTTTTCTTCTAGATCAGAAAGGTGTCAATATTAGTGAAACTTACTTTATAGGTGATGTTGAATCCTCAATGTAACTATAAGAAAACTTAGTCTCCTCCTCAAGTTGCTTACTAGAACTTCTTCTTCACCAACAGTCGAAATTGAAAACCGATCCCTTTCATTTTCTTTCGGTGACATTAAGTGATATGTTGGCTCGCTTTTCCATGCATAAGATATTTTCATAATGGGAAATATTGGCAACCATATACCACACCTCATGATATCTTTTAGTTTCCTTCTTTGTTTCAGATTCTCTACAACAGGTGGCTGGAGCTGAACGGTGTTGGAGTTGGCAATCGCCTCCATCGCATTTTATGGAAAGCATAAATTATAGCAGCGCTCATGCATGATTAACCAAACGGTCACTAAATTAAATCGTAGCTCCACAATTTATTTTGATAATAAACACGTACCTTTGACATGTGGGCACAACGACTTGGACTGAAGACAGGAAAAATAGCGGTTGATTTTCGTAACTACGGATTGATACCTAACTCTTCCACGTATGACCACTACTAACTCGACGTCATTCAAACATAAACCTTTCCTATCATGTGACATGGATCATGATAAAAGATTTAAAAATTTGTCGATATTGGGATGGCTAACACAAAAGCGGGTGCACTTTTTATTTTTTTTAAAATAGGGGAAGTTACCAAAACTTCCGGTAGCATTAGGTAAAGGAAAAATTAAGTTAAAACAGATTTTCCAACAGGGCTAAAATAGACGCTCCCGAAACTTCCAACAGCATTAAAAAATAATAATAATAATAATTACAATTTTTTTTATCCTCAAATTAAAAAATATTTAAAAACACTCATGACTAAGCATAGAAATGTGCTAACAGCTTTAAATTCATCTTCTCTAAATTCCCAAGTAGTGAGGATCCCATGAAGTTAAACAATAGTAAGAGTCTACAGATCTTGCTTTTCTTCAATGGCTGACACTTTTGACTCAAATTTAGGAGTTAGAGATCTTAATATTTTCTCTACTAAAGTTGTGTATTTTATGTCTTCACCCAGATTTATCATATGATTTAAATCGCATCTAGACACAAAAAGAAACTAGCAATACTTTCATAACTATGCATTATGAGATTTTCCTATTAAATTCTGAGAGTTTGGAGTTTAGCACTTTTTACCTTGCCATCGCCTTCATAGCTTAGGATGGTTTTGTCCCATATTTACTTTGTTGTATTTAACTGCATAACTTTGACAAATTTTGATTTGGTCAGGCTTCCCAATAATGCATTAACAGCTTTCGCATTGGTTTCATGTGTCTTCTTTGCTACTGGATTTGTGGGAACTATGGATGGATATTGGTAACCTCCTTCAAAAATTGCCCAAACATCTGCTCCAAGAGACTAAAGATAGGATCTTTTTCTTGCCTTCCAAAAGATTAAATTATTTCCGTTGAAGAGTTGTAGTCTGATAGATTTTGCTCTGTCTTGATTTCTCATCTTGGTAGATCTTCCTTCAAGTAATCAAGCTTCTTTTGAAGGAACTGCTCTAATACCAATTATTCAGAAAAATACCAATGTGGGAGAAAACCACCATTGTTGTTGTATATGTCTTTAATATTTATTATATAGAAAATTGCTTACAATATTGTACTAGCACAGACTCATACCAGCAAGCAGGCACCCACCTATAGAAAGCTACTACCTTCAATCGTTCTCCAACTACTACTGGAAGGGAGCTCCAACCCCCTGATCTCATTTACCAACCACCACTAGAAGGGAGCTTTGACCCCCTACTCTCATTTACTAGCTACTACTGGAAGGGAGCTACAACCCCTCGATCTGAAGACCATCTCCTACTGGCAAGAAGCTTCGACTTCAATTTTGAAGTTTCCAACAAGAAACAGTGAAATTGGCATCCGGAAACAACATCCTTGATCCTAGTGAAAATTAAGCACCTACTCTAGGTGGGGCCCACACGGGATTTTTTTAGGTGGAGGTCTATTTATAGATGCATGAGAAAAATCTATTTATTTATGATGTCTGTTTATAGATGGTGAGCAAATTCTATTTATATATTATGTTCTAATTTTAGATGTATGTGCGAGTTCTATTTATTGATTGCATGTCTATTTATAGATGCATGTCAACTATTATTATCCCTTAATAATAGTTGGACAATAAACAATAATCTATTCTCAATGAGCACTTGGAAATAGTTAACTAAAGTGGCAAATCAGTTAGCTATAGGAAATTCGAGTTCAAATATTCGTTGGTGGGACATGCAAGTGGACTTAGTTGTAACTGAGTGATTCAAAGTTGTAGCAGAGTTGGATGTGTAGTTATGTGAGTTATAAAGTAGTTTAACTCAGTTAAGTTAGTTAAACTCAGTTGTTCTAGTTGTAACTGAAGATACACTAGTGGGAGATCAGTGAATTAATTATTAATCAATTCACAATCAGTGGTCTTACATGCAACTGAAGATTGACTATTGTTAACTACATGCATGTCAAATCCAGTGGAGACCCAGTTGAGATGTAAGTGAAAGGATAGTTTGACTATCAGTTGTGACATTAGTGGGTGCACACATGCAACCACACACACATTGGATGTGCCTATGAGTATTGCGTAGTCAAGGCAGGCTAGAATGATTCATTGAGGGGTTCTTTACCATCATGTATTGTGCAATCAAGGCAGGCTAGAATGATTCATTCATGGGTTCTTTAACATCAGGGATTGTGCAGTGGAGGAAGGTTGTCTGGAGGCAGTATATTGGCACATGTATTTGCCAATTTTTGTATGACAGTGTGAGATGAATGTATATTGTACTGAGATCTCTTGGATTGGAGTTTTGTATGAGATTGTTTCATGATCCATGATATATACATAATATATGATAGTGGGGTTTTTAGCTTTATGATTTCTCGGTAAAAACATCTGTGTTATGTATGAATGATATTTCTTCATGTGTTTGCAATTGGTGATCGTGTTTTAAATTTCTGCAAGAATTTTTTGTAGAAGCGATTATGTATTTAACAGTGGTATATAATTGTTAGATTGGGAGAATCCAGGCAATACATAATTGTATTAAAATTTCTACATGGTATCGGAGCACAGGAGATTGCAATTTTGAAGCAGGAGTTGAGTTTGTTGGTGGAAAGAATTCGAATTTGCAGAAATATTTTCTTGGTGCTATAGTTGAGTAAACGTCGAAATGGCTTTCAATGGCTTGTGGCTAGAGTATGCACTCGAGGGAAGCTCGAACTACATTTCTTGGAAGGACAGGATGGAGGTGGTTCTCAAAGATAATGGCTCGAAGAAATTCATTAACAAAGATGTTCCTAAGCCTACTTCGACAGATGTTGCATTACTTGATGCATGGCAAAATAAAGTGGCAAGGACGAGGAGGATTCTGTTGGAAGGAGTACGAGACCACATTGTCTCAAGCCTTCATGGGAAATCCACACCATATGTTATGTGGAAGGCTTTGACAGATCTATTCCAAAGAAGTAGCAACCACAACAAATTGGCGCTCAAATATAAACTCAGGAAGATCAAGATGAAAAACAACGACACTCTTCTGGTATACTTAACAAAGTTTGTCCGAAGTCGGGATGAGCTTGGGAGTGTAGGAATAAGTGTTGATGATGATGATTTGACAAGCTTGGATCTCTTGGGACTTCCTAAGAGTTGGCACAATTATGAAGACTCTATCAAGGGATGGGAAAAATTGTCGAATTGGGAACGACTGTGGTCGGATCTGGTGCAGGAGGATTTTAGGTGGAACACCAAAGATGGATCTTCATCAAAGCATGATGATGAAGAGGATTCTGCTTTGGATGCCAAGGCGAATAAGGGGAAGGGGAAGAAATTCCATTCTAAATATGAGGCCGGTGAAGATGGAAAGGAGCACAACATGTCCAAAGTGAAGTTTTTTCACTGTCATGAGTATGGACATATTGCCACAAATTGTCCACAAAAGAAGAAGAACAAGATGGTTGCTGGAGTTGCAGCTGGTGAGTCTCTTTCATTACAATTTTAGAATGACTTCTCATTGATCGCAAGCATGGTGTCAAGTGCATTAGGATCGGGGTGGTACTTGGATAGCGATGCTTCCTTTCACATGATGGGAGATAAGAAACTTTTCAGTGACTTGGAGGAGAAATATCTCTAGATGCATATTGAGTTGGGTGACGATGGACGATACAGTGTGACTAGCATTGGTACCATTACCTTTCAGAGGGCGTCAGGTAAACTCTTTCATTTAAAAAATGTAATGCATGTACCAAATTTGAAGAAAAATTTAGTCTCAGTCGCAATGTTAGAGGATAGAGGCTATGATGTTGTCTTTAGTGCAGGAAAAGTTTTCCTGCAACACAAAGCAACAGGGAAAACCAAGAAGGTTGGGATTCGAGTTAAGAATCTCTATAGACTTGATGTAGATGGGATTTCTACAGAGCTTCCTACTGTTGGGAAGTGTGAGAAAGTCATGCAATTAACCCTTGAGAGGGATTTGGATTTGCATGCGGGTAAGAGTGAACCTCGGGATGTGGAGCAGCCACAGGATGAGGATCATGGAGTGGGAGAAATCACTCATGTAGAGAAATTTCGTGCCAGAGGGTCAAAGGGAGTGCATGTAGCTATACCATCAGGTAAGAGGTGGGGTGACATACATGAATAATCCCAAGAAGAAATTAATGAGCAGGATTCATTGAAATGGTGTGGATATCATGAATCAAACCTAGCTACGAGAGTCCATAGTACAGCAGTAGCAGGATCATTTGGACTGATGCAGTCATATGTCATGAGGACATGAAATCAAAGTGACAGTGTCGGATACTGGAGCGCGGATCAGAGTTGAAAGCAAGTGCAGATTGCATGGATGCAGAGGTCAACAGCACAGTGGATCCAAAAGACATGTGCAATTGGTACCAGCAGAAGCTAGAATAATTTGATGACAGATGCATTACACTGATTCAGTTGTTTGGAGGCTATCCAGTTTCAAAAGTGTTGCATGCAAGTGTTTCATGTGTGAGAAACACTAGATAAGTGTTGCATACAAAGGTTGCAGGGCACATTCATGGAGTTTCATGTCGCATGCAAGGACATTCCTTTCTTGTGGCGCAACCTACGTGTATATCTTAATCTAGTGAAATTTAGAATTCTGACTCAGTCATAGAATTGACTAGAGATATTCTGAAATATTTTTTCAACTTACAGAACCCTCATATAGTTAGAAACATCAATCATTTTTCAACCAACCAATCACTGATCTTTAATCACAATCAAATAGAAGCATAATCAATACTCAAAAAACCCAGATATATATGAAGACATCATTGACAGACATTAGAAACATAGAAAAACTGATCAGATGTTTTATTCAGCATTCTTCAGAAAAAACATTGGCTTGCATATGTGCCTTCTAGAAGACTTATTTGTGTATGTACGCGCCTATCCTAAAACCAACTTGTGTATATATATCAATATTTTTACTAAATATATACACACCTCTGCAGAACCAAACACATGTGTATATGTGTCTTCCTCATGTCAAACCCGCGAATATATCTGTAAATAATTCAGGATTGTGCAATACTTCATAACTTCAAATTTACTCAGATCATACCCTTCACTGCAAGAAACGTGCGACATACCATAGATCTAAACATCTCATAAACATATCATGCAAATACATAGTCATTTCAGGTCTATAGATCATGATCCATCATTGTATTCATTGGTGCATAACTATTTCAAATCTATATGTTAATTATGGCCCATACAATGCAAATATACTTCAGATTTAAGTGTTCATCAAAATCCCATTCACATGCACACACTTCGCACTTTTATCTTCTCCTCCTTATATAGTTAGAGTCTTTCCCAATACCATGAGCCAAAACCATACAAGTGTTGATGGTATTCTTTGACGGGGTCAAATAACCGTTATTGTGCTCAATATTATGGGCTAATACCATGGTCAAGATCCCTGGTATTATTAAATTAGTGTGTTAGCTCATACCTGACTTTTATTCTTTGTACTCGTGTGTATATGCAACTTTTCCTTGATAAACTCACATATAGATCTTCAATTATTTATCTTTATCCATTTTCTAATTTTGATCTGCAAACCTCTGTCCGAACTTTCTGTCTTTATGTTCCATCACTTTGTCATCTCTAAACTCATACAGTTACCATATACATGGTCTTTTACCAGTGGTTTTCCATCAAGGACAACACATGCATCATAATTCCAACACTCTTCTATAGAAATTTTCTTACCAATTATATTGTCCACCTTAACATAATTTTTAAGCACTCCAAATAAAAATTCATTATAATTGACAAAATACTACAAAGAAGAAATTTTAATTTTACAGTAAACGCGAATAGTGAAATAAACACAATAGCAGAATTGACATACATGGGAGGAAAAGTCCCAATGTACTCATGTTGCTAGGCAGGAGGCCTTGGACTTATGTGAATTATAAGAAAATATACAAGGATTGTTGTTGCTGCTATGAACCCACCACTTCCCGGTTGCTTGAAAGCTTCAATTGAAAGATTCCAATACAAATATCTTCAAACCAATTGAAATTTTATGGCAGAAGCTTTCAAAATACTTGACCCAAATGAGAATTTCTCCAAAAAATTTCAAAGTACTTAGACCCACTTTAGAAATTTTATAGAAATTTCAATATACTTAGAAGTTAGATCCACCCGAGAATTTTCAGAGACTTTCGCAAATTCATAAACCTACTCGACGATTAAGCTCTTCTTAATGGGAATTAGCTTAAATCTGAAGTTCCCAACAATGAACACAACTTTCATTGCCAAAAAAAACCCAACAAAATAACAGAGTGAGATGAAAATTTCAGGACAATGTAGGAGTCTTGAAAGTTGAATGCAATATGAACAATCACTTGCATGTACTACGGAAAAAACTGGGACAATTACCTTGAAGTTCAATCTTCTATAGGGATCATACTCTAGGAAAACATTAAAAGAATGTATGTCAAATTTTGAATCTATAAGTCTGTTGATTGCCTTCAGTGGCATGTGAAATTTTTGTGAAAACCGATGGCATGTAGAGCTTTTATGGGCATAACATTCCACCAGATTCGTGTGACCTTCTATGCATGGAGAATAATTCAACACAAAATGATATGCGAGGAGTGGAATTCTTAGGAGATCCCTTTGATTTGGGTTGTTAATTGTGTTTCTTATACATTGATTATGTGAGCAGAAGACATCAGATTGCCTACATCAGTTGTGCTCTGTACCTAGAAACCTCATCTGCACATATATTGTTGTGTAGGTAAAATTTTTGGAGGCTATTTATAGGTATTTTCATATTTAAAATGTTCTCGGGAGCCCTTTCACACTCCAGGCTCCAGCAAGAAGCTGAGATGGCTCTACACTTTCAAGATCCCCCAATTAAGTTTGTACATGTTTTAACAATAGTTTAAGGTATGCTCGGATTATGTCTTACTTTTCAGTAATCATACCGAAAGAGAAATGGTTTTAATGTTATTTAAAATATAAGTACAATTTTAATTATTGTTAATTTATTTGTTTGGATTCAATTTATTTCAATAAATTACAATAATTAAAATTACTTGTTTATATTTTTTTGGATTTGATTTAATTTATTAATTTTTCTAGAAAAATATAAAGATTTTATATTTTAAGTTTATTTTAGTAAGATGTTAAATTATTATTTTGGTTAGTAAGTGTATGGAGTTGTTTTTTTGTCTAAGAGGAAAATGCAATCACCTTAAAACCTTACTCTCTACTTATCATTGGCGACTCAAAGAACACAATTCAACACTTAAGAGTAGGCTTCATCCCTTTGAAACTAATTTAAGGCCAATCTTCAGGTGGGTTTAGTTAAGGCTCTCCTCTCTCTTGAATGTATACTATTACAACAAAATATAGCACCTAAGTGCAAGGCCTCAATATGTCACATAGACAATGTGCGACACATAGGAGTGTTACCATTGTCACCTTAGAAACCACACCCCTCTCTTTAGTGAAGGAAAAAATCCAACACAAGCGAGGCTTCTTGATCTGAATGGGAATATTAGTTTTGATGTTCCAAGATCCAATTCAGAATTTAGAGAAATTTCTTGAGGATGATGAGGTTAATTGCAAGTTTAACATGAGTTTTTATGTGTTTTTATGTGTTTTTATGTGAATTTCATGAGCAAGTTAACATAAATAAAGCATTGAACAACATCATCTAGCAGACATGAACATCACCATAAATAGTCACACGGAACAATATGATGAAGGATTTCACCCTGCCTGGGCTATGTCTCCTTGGTCCAACTTACAATGGCTTGGCCCTCTTTTATTATGCTCAAAAGTGTGAATACATGTGTTTACAATGCTCAAACAACTCTAAAACATGTTACATCAGCTCCAAAAAGCCCAAAAATGTCTGCCTAGCCTCTTTTTGCATCAAATTTGGCCAAAAAATTAAGAAGTTATGACTTCCCCTAGTTTCTCCACTATTTGTTCCACAAATTCCCCAAAATTTAGCATCATCCTACAAATCTGCTCGGAATCTAACTAACTGAGCGTCGATTTTTCAGAAAATCGGGCTAAATTGTCATCGTGCAAATTTTCTCAATGAGGCCTAAAATCTAGATTTCTAACCATATACAATATGGTTCAATAAAACAAATTTAAAATATGCACCGACGGTTAGGCTAACCACCGGACTTAACCTCGGGATGTGGGCACATGCAACGGAGTCATAGTCTCCATTAGCAGTTAACCTTGGTGGTTAGGGGTCCATAGTTCCAGCTCTAACTAGCGGTCTCACCGTGGTCACATTACGGTGGTAATGTTTTATGTTAACAGTTGCAGGTGCGGGCGCGAGGCTAGCTTCCTGCCCATGGCCCCTCCTCCAGCAGTGACCAGGGATGGGGCTAGACCCCGACCCCCTCCCCCCAACATGAAAACTAACTTAATACAAAACCATGCGGATTTCATTGATAGTTAAGAAACATATGTGATAGCACGACAGTTTGGCTTGGCATTTGGTGTTAGTTGGTCACGGATTCAACCCCTACTTGCTCCATTCAAACTTAACCAAAACATTTTTGGCCTCTCATGCTGCCACATGGCAACCTATAGATGGGCCACGTGGCATCATGTGGTTGGCCACATGCCCAACCAATAAAATTTGAACACTAACGAACCAATGACAACATGCCACTTGGAATCACCCCATTTGATGAAGAAAACCCTTTGACCAAGTTAACCTGCTTCTGTGCATGCCTAGTCAGCAGTAAGGTCTACTGACTGGGTTGTCCCTGTAATTTTGTTTCCAAAAATTTACATGTTTGACATAGTGGAAAGAACGTGTTTCTGGGAGCATAATGTGTCAGTTTTCCGCGAAATAAATTGTGCCATATTCATAATGACAAGATCTACATGGTCGTTCAAGATCCACACCAATCCGATGACTTTTATTTTTGAGCATAATTTTGAGCACCTGGTCACTCCTCCCGCTATAAGATTTTGGACCCTAAAATATAACTTTCAATTGTTCAACAGATGAGGGTACAGTTCCCTCACTTTTTCAATCTCGATCCATTTGGCTTTAGAAGGATTTGTGTCTTTGAGCCCCACATGAAGGTAGTCTACACTCCCTCTTTTTGATGTCCTTGTTCTTCTTTCAAGAATGGTGTCTTGTTGAAGCTCATCAAGGTATTCAGGAGAAAAATCTTCAACAGACGGAATCTGAACCTATTCTCTTTAATCTTCAATAAATGGAGGCTCATACAACCTCACATTCTCAACATTAACAAGAGAGTAAATTTGCATGTATGAAGGAAAAGCTAACTTGAAGGCATTTTCACCAATCTTTTCCAAAATTATGAAAGGACCATAACGGATTGGTTTCATATTTTTAGCTTCCCCTTGAAGCCTCTCTTTGCTAATGTGAAGCCAAACTTCGTCACCAACTTGGAACTTGTGATCTACATGATGCTTGTCGTGCCTTGCTTTGTACTTGCCTTGGCTCTTTTCAAGCTGATCTTGAACTATTTGATGTATCAATTGGATTTGTTATATGAACTTCTTGCCTTTGTCTATGTCGCTATGGCCATCAATAGAAACATCGACCTTCCCAAAAATTAAATCCATTGGTGATCTAGGCAAGTATCCAAGACATGCCTCAAATGGCGATGTTTGTGTAGAGGAGTATTTTGCACAGTTGTAAGCATGTTGAATGTGGTACAAGTTTTCATGCCACAACTTAGGATGTTTGTTGTACTATCCTCGAAGAATATATATGAATGTTCAATTTACCACCTCGTTTTGACCATTTGTTTGTGGATGAAAGGCTCTACTCTTCTTCAACTTGGTGTCCATCAAGTCCTACCATTAGGGGAATTTTGAGGTCTAAAATGAGCCTCTTAAGAAAAATGTACAACCAAAATAAATTTTATAAGAACCAATAAGATTTAAGATGATCATGTCAACCATGGGGGATGCTTCACCATTTTTGGAGTCAAAAAAGTAAAAATATTAAAAAATAATAAAATAATAAAACTACTTTTTTTACTTGTATTTTCAACTTATCTCCCTATGTTTTTATGCAAATTTTGAGCATGAATACTCGTTGGATGAAAAATTTAATTCCTCATCCAAGGAGTACCCATGTTTCATACTTTCGATGGATCCTGCTACACGAAAAATGAGAAATACATGAAAAAACATAATTGCAATCACTTTTTTCATGTATTTCTCATTTTTCTTGTGCCAGGGTCCATCAAAAGTATGGAACAATGGTAGTCCTTGGATGAGGAGTCAAATTATGCATCCAACGAGTGTTTCCGCTCAAAATTTGAGTAAACCCATAAGGACATAAGTTGAAAATACGAGTTGAAAAAATAGTTTTTACTTTTTTCCCTCTAAAATTTGATGATGTAATCTAGTCTTACTTTATTATTTCCACTATTATTTTATTATTTCCTTATGAGACCCATTTTAGACCTCAAAATTCCCCTAATGAAACTTGACCAAAAATTCCCAACAAATCGAGAATCTCGATCACTAAAAATGGATGTAGGCAAACCAAAATGAACCCAAACATGTTGAAAGAATAAGTGAGTTGTTTGTTCAGCTGTGATTTTATTTTTACATGGCATTAATATACACATCTTGTTGAACCTATCCACAACTACATACAAATAATCATGACCTTTTTTTGACAAATTAAGACCTCCTACAAAATCCATATAAAAACTCTCCCATGGATGTGAAGGTATAGGAAGTGGTGTGTACAATCCTAACTTCATATTTCTAGGCTTACTAACTACACATAATGAACATACTTTAATGAAATGTGACACACTTTCAAGCATAAGAGGCCAATAACAATACCTCTGAAGATGTTTCATTTTTTTTTCTTACACTAAAATGTCCAGCAATTAGAGAAGTGTGTGTTTCCCTTATGACATTCACTCTCTCCCCCTATGGAATACAAAGCTTTCCCAAATTATAAAACAAGTTATTATGTACATGGTAATCCAATTCCTCTACTTGGTTGAATCAAGCTTGCAAAAACATCTTGAAAGTCATTATCACATGCATATTTCTCAACATAACTTTCATGCAAAACATAATTATGCTTGAGTAAAGTAGTTTCACTAATAATAGGCCTAGAAAGCATATCAACAACCTTGTTGTAAATACCTTTGCTATACCTGATGACTAACTCAAATTGTTGTAAGAAACCCATCCATCGAAAGTGCCTTGGTTGATGCAACTTAGTTTGCGATTGCAAGTATTGCAATGGTTGGTGGTCGGTGTGTATGATGGTTTCCTTTCCCATCAAGTAGTGTTTCCACTTTTTCACACTTTGAACCAACACATAAAGCTCCTTGCCAATAAGTAGGATAATTAAGCAATGCAGCATTGAAAGTTTCTAAATGAAATGAAATGGGCTTACCATGTTGCTAAGGATTGCGACTATGGCATATTCGATTGCATTAGTTTGAATCTCAAAGGGTTGTCTCAAGACCGGTAATGCAAGTAATGGGGCTGAACTGGTCTTTTCTTTCAAAGCATAAAATTATTTTTGTTGCTTGCCTCCTCACTAGAATACCTTTTTCACACTATTCAATGCATGCAAAGGAGCTACGATAAAAGAGAAGTTAGCAATAAACTTCCTCCAATATTGGGTTTCTCCCAAAAAACTTCTTACCTCAATGACTGTCTTGGGCGTTGGCCAATTCACAATGACCTCAACCTTAGAGGGGTCTATCCTCAACTCGCCTCCTCCAACAATATGCACCAAGTGCACCAAATAAGTTTTACCAAACTCACATTTTGACATCTTCAAAAACAATTGTTCTTTCCTTAAGACATCAAGTACTTTTCTTACATGCATGACATGTTCATCAAGTGATTTA
This sequence comes from Pinus albicaulis, assembly GCA_034641835.2. Taxonomy (NCBI): domain Eukaryota; kingdom Viridiplantae; phylum Streptophyta; class Pinopsida; order Pinales; family Pinaceae; genus Pinus; species Pinus albicaulis. Next base: position 1,697,479,375 of record CM076578.1, read on the forward strand.
CTGAAAATTAATATATCATCTAAGTAGATGATGACAAACTCATCAAGAAATGGTCTTAAAACATCATTCATCACACGCATGAAGGTAGCAGGCGCATTATGTAAACCAAAAGTCATAACAATCCATTCAAACAAACCTTGCTTTGTTTTGAATGTTGTCTTCCAAATGTCACCTTCAACAATTCTAATTTAATGGTAGCCACTCCTTAACTCCAACTTAGTAAAATACTTTGCATCTTTCAATTGATAAAGTAAATCATCTATTCTAGGAAGTGGATAATGGTTCTTTACCATAATCTTGTTCAATGCAAGGAAGTCTATGCGCATGCACCATGTTCCATCTTTCTTTGGCACCAACACATAGGTGACTCGCATGGCGAAGTACTTGGTCGGATGATCCCTTTGTCCAAAAACTCTTGGATTTTATTTTTTATTTCAACACTCTCCATCACTGACATCCTATACATGCCAATTTTAGGAAGAGGACAATCTTGCTCCAACTGTATCTCATGTTGGATTCCCCTCTTGCGAGGTAACCCCTTTGGCTCCTGAAACATATCATTATTTTCATTAACCACTTCAATCAAATCAGATTTCAACTTTGGATCACAACCTTGGAATGCTTCATAATCAACATCATTCGTTGGTTTAATCATAAGATGCACAAAATTCTTTCTTGAATTCACTAGTCTCTTCATTTTCCCTGCATTAACTATTAAAAGATTCAGTTTCTTGTGATGAGCTCTCACAATATACTCCACACCATTTTTGAACAAGTGGTACTTGTTTTCATGGCGATAGAAGGTATATTTTCTATCATAGAGGTAAGGACTACCCAAAACAAATCCTGAAATATCAAGCAGTACAACATCTAGTTCAACTTCGACAATGAAGTTTGTTGTGATTGCAAACCGAAGAATACACTTTCTTGTAACCTACAGATTTGTTTCCTTGCATATCCAAACCAATGGATATGGTTTGTGATGAGGGATGGTTTCAATATTAAGTTTCTTGACTAAGTCTTCAGATATCAAGTTTTCTTGAGACCCAATATCAAATAGTGTGTTTATTTTTGTATGTTTTGATATAACCCTCACATGAAATAATTCAATTATTGTTTCTTCTTTTGGAGTACTAGTGTGAAAATTTGATGAACTAGTGATAGAAATGGATCCTTTTCCCTTCATACCCATGGTTGTAATTTTAGTTTCATCACTCGAGTCGGATCCCAAGTCATGTTCAGTGGTTGCAGTTGTTTTTTGTTTTCCCTTGTTGTTGAATTTCTTGGGCCTCATCTCTGGATGAAGCTTCCAATAGTGGTCTTCATCGTAACCCTCTTTGGAACAATGTTTTCATGTCATTTTATCTCCTTCATTTTTAAAGGATGCATTTTTCTTTCCCTTTACTTTGAAACCATTTCCTTCCTCTCCACCCTTAAACAACTTCTTTTTACCCTCTTCTGGAATATTTTTCCCTCTTGCCTCAAGGTGAGTGGCTTGCACACAAACCTCATCTAGGTTAGTGGGATTGAACATAAGGATAGTATGCCTTAGTTATCTATGTAAACCCCCTATATACTTCAACAATGTATCTTGTGAATGAAAATCAACACCTAACATGAGAGCTCTTTTCCTAAATTCTTGGGTGTAATCTTGCACACTTTGACCCTTAAATTTTCTGAAGTTCTGACAATTCGTGATGGCTTTTTGCATATATGCTAGAGGTTAAAATTTTCATTTAATTTCAAAAATTAAATTAGACCAAGAGAATGAAATCTTACCATTTTTATTTATCTCATCTTTTGTCTTAGCTTCCCACCATACAAGTGTTTCATCCTCCAATCGCAAGGAAGCTAACTGTATCTTTGTATCATCATCTTGAAGGTTTTTAACTCTGCAATAAACCTCCAACAGACAAACCCAATTTTCCAACTTCTCTGCATTCACTACCCATTATACATAGGTAGCTAAAATTTAATATCAAGTTTTAACAAGGGTTGTTTACCAATTCCTTTTGAGGTAGGTTGATGAGTATGTGTAAGGGTTGTAGTAGTGGAAGAGGATGAAGATGAAGGTGAAGATTATGGTGAGGATTATGGTGGAGTAGATGGTGGCTTATCACCATTTCCATTACCTCCTTCTCCTAGAGAACCCTCTCCTCTTGGAGGCCTGGAGCTTTCACCCTGCAACCTTGTGTTCCTCTCTTCATAGAGGACCTTCACCATCTCTACTGTGTCAAAGAAAGCCTTCCTAAAATCCTTCTCATCCTATGACATGTTATCAATTCCTCTTTCATGAGACATGCTTACTAAAGCTTCTACTTCAACTGGAGGTGAATCTTGTGGTAGAAATTTGGCAATTGTGCCCTCCTTCTCCTTCCTCCAACTAGAGAATCTACACCCACAAGATTGCCTTCTCCTCTCTTGAGTTTCAACCTTGTAAGAATTTAAACACTTGCAAAAAAATTAAATCCTCCTTGCACAATTAAACCTAGTGCTCTAATACCAACTTGTTCTAAATTGGAATATTATTTTGTTGTGCTAAGATCCAATTCAGAATTTAAAGAAAGTGCTTGAGGATAATGAGGTTAATTGCAATTTTAACATGATTTTTTATGTATTTTTATGTGAATTTCATGAGAAAATTGACATAAATAAAACAATAAACAATAGCATCTAACTGTATAAATTATACAAACAATATGTATACCAATGGATTTAATCTGATCATGCGATATGTTAAAGCAAGATATTGAATCCTTCTACAAATTAATTGTGTAAAATAAACATGATCGCACAATCACACCAAGTAAAAGAAAGAAGAAAATCAATCAACAACACGGATATCTTTCCTGTGGAAAGCTTGCTTCTCAAAACCCCTCTATCTTCTATTGTACATTCAACCAAGCAATCATGAAACAATACAATGCACTCTTCTCACAAGAGTCTATTGCACTCTACCAACTATCTCACACTGATCCGGACAAAATTGACCAACACTTAGCCAATTTCCTGCCTCTACTCAGCCTGCCTTGCTTGCGCAATTCCTGTAGAATTAAATCCCTATTCTTTAGGAATTTCAGCCTTCCAAAACTGCGCAATGCCCATGGGAAATCCTATGGGTGTATTACTACATGCGTGCAGTTTTCTAATAATACAACTGATATTTAACATCCCTTTAACCTCTGTCTCAATTGGGTCTTCATCAGAACTGGCATGCATGCAGCTATTAATAGTAAATCATCAATTACTTGACAGATCGTTGCATGTGAATTAAATCTCATTTAATTCACTTGACCTCTCACTTGTGCAACAATCTGTTACAACTAGTTAAACTTATTTTAACTCAATTAATTGAGTTAACTTATTTCTCATGCATTAAAACTAATACACTAACTACAACTTGGACTCGAAAACATATAGAATCACTCTTCATGCCTCACCAACCACCCTCAACTCGAATTCCATGATTTGACTGAGTTTATCACACTCAGTTAACTATTAGAAGTGATTATGAGATAAGATTACAATTTATTGTCCAATTTAATTAAGGGAAAATTAAATTAGACACACATTTCTTGTTGAATTTTCAACACTCCCTCTCAACAAGAAAGGCATTATCAGCTACCCTGATCCTTCCTCTATGGTATTTTAATTTTCTCTTAGCGAGCGCCTTCATCAGAACATATGCATCCTGATCCTCCATGGGAATGTATTGAAGTAACATAATGCATCTCTTAACACAATATCTGATATGGTGGTATGTGATATCTATATGCTTGGACCTGTCATGGAATACCAGATTAACTGAGAGTTTTATGAAACTCTATTTATCACAATGTATCATCGTCGGATCCATATGACGACCAAACAAACCAATAAGAACCTTCCTCATCCAGATGGCCTCACATGCAACCTGACTAGCTGCCATGTACTCTGCCTCGACTAAACTAAGTGAAACAGATCTCTACTTCCTACTGTACCAAGAAACTATTGTCGATCCTATGTTGAAGATCCCTCCTGATGTGCTCTTCCTGTCTGGTGGAATGCCTGCCCAATCTGCATCAGTGAAGCCTTGAAGCTTCACTCCCTCTTTTTGTCTGTGCCATAATCTATACTCTGTAGTGCCCCTGATATATCTCAAGATATGCTTCCCCGCCTTCCAAAATAGCTTGGTCGGCTTAACCATAGCTTGACTAAGTTTTTTAAATGCATAGCATATGTCTGGTCGTGTGTTCACCAAGTACATAAGTGAACCCATAAGCTACCTGTAAACAGTAGCATCCACTACTTCACCTGAAGTAGCATCCTCCTTCTTCCAGTTTCCTGCAAGAGGAGTCTCCATGGGTTTACAGCTCTCCATGTGGAAATTACTTAGAATCTCTTTGGCATACTTGCCTTAAGAAAAAAATATCTCCCCATCACACTGCCATATCTCCAAACCAAGGAAATAGTGAAGGAGTCTCATGTCCTTCATCTCAAACTCTCTTGCAAGACCCTCTTTGCAAGAAGTTATGAGTTTCTCATCATCTGTCTGAATAAGGTCATCAACATAAATTATGATAATAAAAATCTTACCATCAACCACAATCTGGTAAAGGTTCGCATCTTCTTCACTCTTTTTGAAGCCCAACCCAGTGAAATAGTTGTCAATCCTAGTATACCAAGCACGAGGTGCTTACTTCAACCCATACAATGCTCGCTTGAGTCTGCACACATGTGACTCACTTTCAAAGGTCTCAAAACCTTCTATCTGCTCAATGTACACCTCTTCCTCAATAACTCCATTGAGAAATGCAGTCTTCACATCCATCTAATGTATCTGCCACCCCATCTGCGCTGAGAGGGTAAGGATAGATCTAATCGATGAGTACCTTGCAACCAGTGCAAAAGTCTCCTCATAGTCAATCCCCTCAACTTGTGAGAATCGTCGGGCTACAAATATAGCCTTGTACTTCTTCACACTCCCATCTACCACCTGCTCACCTTATATATCTATATAGATACAACCATTGACTTTCCGATTGGTCTTGGGACAAATTCCCATGCATTGTTCTTGATGATGGAGTCATACACCTCAACCATGGTGTCAACCCAAGTTGGTTGCTACACTGCTTCCTCAAAAGAGGATGGCTTTGTCATAATACACATTCTCATAAGAGCCATGTATCTAGTAAACCTATTTGGAGATTGTCTCTGTCTGCGTAGTGACGTAGGTGCTCCTACATGTTCTGTCGCATCAAGTCTCAATCTATCAGCTTTTGTGGTGCGCCTTCTACCATGTCTGGTGGATGGCTCTACATGAGTGTTTACTGCCACTCCATGATCCTCTACATGTGGCTACTGCAAATCTTGAGGTTCATCCTTTGGAACCAATATTTCTTCATCTACATGCAAATTAAGCTCCCTCTCAAGGGACAATCACATGGCTTTCTCATCATCAAATTTTACATCCCATATAACAACATTCATCCTGTTGTTCGGAAAATACACCCAATAGTTGTGGGGAGTATCAATGTACCCCACAAATAACCCAATCTCAGCTGTTGGTTTGAGCATATTTCTGGAATCTTTGGTCACATGGCAATAGGCAAATGAGTCAAAAATTTTAAAATATGAAACATCAGGTTTCTTACCAGAAAAATCCTCCTCTGGTGTCCTCATGACAAGTATCTGATGAGGACTACGGTTCTGCACAAATATCTTTGTCTCGCATGCCTTTGCCCATAGATGCAATGGTAGGCCCTGATCATTTAACATCGCTCATGTCGCACCCACAATTTTTCTATTCTTTCTTTATGCAACCCCATTATGTTGTGGGCTATGAGGTGCAATAAACTCTCTTTGAATTCCTTCTTTGCTACAGAAGTTCTTGAATTAATTGGAGATGTACTCACCACCATTGTCGTTCCTTAGAGCCTTCACATGCTTCCATGTATCTTTCTCAACCAGTGCTTTGAACTAACAAAATTTTAAGAACGTCTGATCTTTCTTCTACATGAAGTAGATCCAAAACTTTCTATAAAAATCATCAACAAAAATCACATAATACATGTGCTTTGTTGTAGAAGCTGTAGAGAATGGTCCACACACATCTGAGTGAACTCTCTCAAGGATTGTCGTTGCTTGGTTCTCCTTCTCGTGAAAAGTGGCCTTTGTATACTTCCCCGTGGTACATCCCTTGCATGTGTCTATCTGCGCAAGAGTACCCTTTGGAATACTCGTATAAATCTATTGCATGACCTTCAAAGCATCATGGTGTAGATGTCCCAATCTCCTGTGCCATAACTCACCCTCATTCGGGCTCACCACTCTATCTACTTTACCCATCAATGTTGCGCAGCCATCTACATCAAGTTTGTAGAGATTCTTCACACAAACCCCAACCTTCTTTACTTTTTATGTGGCTTTGTGACGAAGGAATGCTTTCCCTTCACTAAAAACCACATCATATCCTCTATCCTCCAACATAGCAACTGAAACTAAATTATTTTTCAAGCCTGGTACATCCATGACATCTTTTAATAAGAAAGGGATACTTGACTATCTCTAGAAAGTAATTGTACCAATCTCGGTAGCGTTATACCTCCCGTCATCACCCATCTCGATGTGCATCTGAAGATCCTTCTCCTCCAAGCTACTAAAGAGTTATTTTTCGCCCATCATGTGGAAAGATGCACTACTATCCAAGTACCACACTGATCCCATTGCACTAGACACCATGCATGCGATGAGTGAGAAGTCCAACTCGAACTGTGAAGCCAAAGCTTCACCCACTGCAGATCCTGAAGCCTTCTTGTTTTTCTTCTTCTTCTGTGTACAATTAGTGGCATAATGTACATGCTCGTGACAGTGAAAACATTTCACTCTGGACATGTCATGCTTCTTGCCTTCTTTGCTGGTCTCAAATTTGGAATAGGATTTATTTCCCTTCCCCTTCTTTGCCTTACCATCCTAGGTGAAATTTTCCTCATCATCTGCCTTAGATGAGGATCCATCTCTGGTATTCCACCCGAATTCTTCTTGTACCAAATATGACCAAAGTCGCTCCCAATCTGGTAGCTTCTCCCTCCCATTGACAGAGTCTTGATAACTATGCCAACTCTTGGGAAGGCCTAGAAGTGCTAATCTCACCAATTCATCATCTATTATAGTAATCCTAACACTTTCAAGCTCATCTTGACATTGGATGAACTTGGTCAAATATTTTGGAATAGTGTCGCCTTTCTTCCTTTTGATTTTCCTCAGCTTGTCCTGCAGTGCCAATTTTATGTGGTCCTTGCTACTCTGAAACAGATATGTCAAAGCCTTCCACATTACATATGGAGTTTCTTTTTCATGGAGACTCGTGACAATGTGATCTTGAACTCCCTCTAATAATATTCTCCTCGCATTTGCAACCTTCTTTTTCCAAGCATCAAGAAGAGTGGCATCTACTGCTGCGGGCTTGGGAATATCATTATCAATGAATTCTTTCAACCCGTTGTCCTCTATAATTTCCTCCATTATTTCTTTCCATGCAATATAATTAGAACTTCCCTCGAGTTCATATTCCAATCTTAATCCATTGAAATCCATCTTGATCCGCCTGTCGCACCAAAGAATATTTTTGCACATTCAAATGTTGTTCAACACAAACTCAATTTCTTCTCCACCATAGTGATTTCCTCTGCTTTGATACCATATAGAAATTATACAAGAAATATGTATACCAATGGATTCAATCCAATCATGCGATATGCTAAAGCAAGATACTAAATCCTTCTACAAATTAATTGCGGAAAATAAACACGATCGCACAATCACATCCAGTAAAAGAAAGAAGAAAATCAATCCAAAAATAGATATTTTTCCTGGGGAAATATTGCTGCTGAAAACCCCTCTATCTTCTATTTTATATTCAACCAAGGAATCATGAAACAATACAATGCACTCTTCTCACAAGAGTCTGTTGCACTCTACCAACTTTCTCACACTGATTTGGACAAAATCAACCAACACTTAGCCAATTTCCTACCTCTGCTCATCCTACCTTGCTTGCGCAATTATTGTAAAATTAAATCCCTATTATTTAGGAATTTCAGCCTTCCAAAACTACGCAATGCTCATGGGAAATCATATGGGTGTATTATTGCATGTGGACAGTTTGCTAATAATTCAACTGATAGTTAACATCCCTTTAACCTCTGTCTCAATTGGGTCTTCATCAGAAATGACATGCATGAAACTATTAATAGTAAAACATCAATTACTTGACAGATTACTGCATGTGAATTAAATCTCACTTAATTCACTTGACCTCTCACTAGTGCAACAATCAGTTACAACTAGTTAAACTGATTTAACTCAATTAACTGATTTAACTAATTTCTCATGCATTAAAACTAATACACTAACTGCAACTTGGACTCTAAAACAAGTATAATCACTTTGCATGCCTCACCAACCACCCTCAACTCGAATTCCATGAGCTAACTAAGTTTATCACACTCAGTTAACTATTACAAGTGATTATGAGATAAGATTACAATTTATTGTCCAATTTAATTAAGAGAAAATTAAATTAGACACACATTTCTTGTTGACTTTTCAACACTAACAGACATGAACATCACCATAAATAGTCAAACAGCACAATATGATGAAGGATTTCACCCCGCCTGGGCTACATCTCCTTGTTCCAGCTTCTAATGGTTTGGCCCTCTTCTATTATGCTAAAAAGTGTGATTACATGTATTTACAATTCTCAAACAACTCTAAAACATGTTCCATCAGCTCCAGAATGCCCAAAAATACTTGTTTAGCCTCTTTCTGCATCAAATTTGGCCAAAAATTTAAGAAATTATGACTTCCCCTAATTGCTCCACTATTTGTTCCACAAATTCCTCAAAATCTAGCACCATCCTACAAATCCGTCTTGATTCCAGCTAACTGAGCACTGATTTTGCCGAAAATTGGGTGAAATTGTCGCCGCGCTAATTTTCCCAATGAGGCCAAAAATATAGATTTCTAACCATATAAAATATGTTTCAATAAAATATATGTGTGTGTGTGTGTGTGTGCGCGCACGCTAGCGTTTAGGCTAACTGCCAGACTTAACCCCGGGACGTGGGAACATGCGGCGGAGTCGTGGTCTTCATTGGTGGTTAACCCTGGTGGTTAGGGCTTCACAGTTCTTGATATGACTAGCGGTCTCGGTGTGATCATGTTTCAGTGGTAACGTTTTATGTTAACGGTTACGGGCGGGGTCACGGGGTTAACCTCCCGCCCTTGGTCTCGCCTCCGGTGGTGACCAGGGTTTGGGCTAAACCCTGACCCCCTCCCCCAACCCGGAAACTAACTTAATAAAAAAACCATGTGGATTTCAATAATAGTTAATAAACATATGTGATAGCTTGATGGTTTGGCTTGGTGTTTAGTGTTAGTTGGTCGCAGGTTCGACCCTCGCTTGCTCCATTCAGACTTAACAAAAATTTGGTGGCCTCTCATGCTGCCATGTGGCAGCCTCTCATTGGGCCACATGATAGCATGTGGTTTGCCACATTCCCAACCAATAAAATTCGACCACTAACTAACCAATGACAACATGCCACTTGGAATCACCCCATTCAATGTTGAAAACCCTTTGACCAAGTCAACCTGCCACTGTGCATGCCCAGTCAGCAGTACGGACTGTTGACTGGGTTATCCGTGTAATCTTTTTTCCCTGGTAAGGCTTATGGAATAGGTAGCCCAAGGAATGTTATATGCCTCTTTTGGATATGTTGTAGCTGCTAGAACATTGCCCAAAAATTTTAACCTAAATACCCAAATCCTGGGCCCCTTTTTGCTTTTCAAGGTTTCAATGGTTATGCCTATGACATGGATTAGTTAATTTTTTAGATGACCTACCTATCATTCAGGACTATGGTTTCTCATGTTTTCACAAGGTAATTTGTTTATGCTCTCCTTGCCCCATTCCAGGTCTCAATATTTTAAATGCATCATGTTTTGTAGAGGTGTTGCTTCATTCACATGCTTCCATTCACAGTGATAGTAGTTGCATTATCATGTTATAAAGTTGCATCGCATATCCATGCCATTTTCAATCATTAAGTTGATTCGCATGATGGTCATGCATCAAGATTGAATATTCAAATAATTCACATTTAACATTGAAATCCTTTTCAAGAAAAGGCATTTAAATTTTTTTATCTGTTGTATTTTCATGATCATTTCAAAGGTTCTTTTAGAGTTCTTACAAAATCCATGTTATTAAAGCTACCTCACTTACCTAGTTGATTCTTGCAGTCTCTCATAGATTTTTCATTTAAAGCCTTAGCACTTAAGCTTGTAAATCACATCCTATGTCACATAATCTTGCTAATTCATATACTGTTTGGGCATGCAAGGTATCCTTTCAGAATTTTTATATGTGCAATAAGCTTCAACTTTTAACAAGATATTGGAAGGTGTCATATGTCATAATCATACTAAGACCTAGCAAAATTATGAGAGGGCTATAGAATTCTTACAAAGAGCTTTGACCATTGGGAATAGGTTTATAAATACATATTGGTTGCTTTATTTTCTTAAACATGGATTGGAATACCATAAGGGTGTTACTAGAGAGCTCTCACAGGCTTAGAGTTTGATAAGCTAAGTTTGGAATGGTTATTCTTGAGAGCATTGTCTCACCTTATAATTGGAGAATATGCTAATACGATGAAAGACTATGATTTTTTTGTTAATATGGTTCGACTCACAAGAAATTTTTCATTTCAATGCTTGGCCTTTTACTAGCGGAAACCTACTCTATATTTTGTTTTAAAGGCTAATGTAAAGTTCGAATGGTTCAATAATGGTGATGATATCCATCTGATGATCAAAGATGCACCTATTTACATGAATCCTAGACAATTTCAGATCACCTGGTGACATTTAACCCTAATATGCATGGGAATTTTGCAAACCATAATTTCATGACGACATGGTGGCAATAACCAAGCATGTACATGGGATGAGGGACAAATGAAGATTTGTTCTCTCTTTGCCAAAACATAGATGTTGATTACCTTTTAAGGGGGGAACTCAACACATATGGGTGAATGATTTAGAGTGATAAGTTGTTGAAATTTGCAACAATAAATAGTGAAATTGGAAATCAGAAAGGAAAAAAAGTACACACACATTGGTGAGGAAATTCAATGAGGAATTTCAGTTACACACTAGTGAGGAATGTGGGTGTCTAATTTATTTTTCCCTTAAATAAATTGGACAATAAATTGTAATTTTATCTCATAACAACTTGTATCAGTTAACTAAGTCATGATGACTGAGTTATCTCAAGAAATTCGAGTTGAGGGTATAATATGAGGCATGTAGAGTGATCCTAATATTTTGGGGGTCTAGTTGCAGTTAATGCACTAGTGGGGTGAAGGTGTAATTAGTTAACTCAGTTCTAACTAGTTCTAACTAACTGATGAATTAATGAGAGGTCCAGTGAATTAAATTAGATTTAATTCACAAGTAGTGATCAATCAGATAACTAATGATTCGCTATTAATAGTTGCATGCATGTCAGTTCTAAGGAAGACCCAGTTGAGGCAAAGGTTAAAGGGAACATAACTATCATTTGTATTTTTAGAGAATTTCCAGAGTGCAATTATAAAGCCATGAGGAATTGTGAAATCAAGTAAGGTTGATTTTTCTATTAAATAGGGGCCTAATTCTTTAGGAATGGCGTGAGCAAGGCAGGTTGAAGTAAGGTTGAGAATTGGCTATGTGTTTGTCCAATTTTGCCTAGATTAGCGAGAGACAATTGGTAGAGTGCTGGAGAATCTCATGAGATATTAAGCATTGTATTTTTTCATGATTCCTTGACTTTATCCAATATATGATAGCGGGTTTTGAGCAGTTTCTTTCCCCAATAACATCTTGTGTTGTGCGATTGATTTACTTCTTTCTCTTACTTGCATGTGATTGAGCAATTGTGTTTTGTATTTCGCAAATATTGTAGAAGGATTTAGTATCTTGTTTTATTAAATCACAAGATCGGATTGAATCCATTGATATAGAATTTCTGTAAATTTCCACATAGTATCAGAGCGATATTTCTACATGGTATGAGAGCAAGGATTTTTTGGGCGATGAGTTTTTAGAGAATATATGAAAAATTTGGTGAAAATTTTTCAAAAAAAATAGCATATTTGGATTCCTTGTGAAACAATACCCAAATTGAAAAAAAACAATCGATCAAATCGGAGCTCGGATGAGGGAGATATCATCGATTTAAAATCAACTCTTTTTCTAGAAAATTTTGTGACGGCGAGACAATTACAATGTGCGCGAGTCAAGAACCTGCATGCAAATATTTGAGGAGAAAATCAGTGGCTAGTGACTTGGTGGTTGAGAGGGAGAAATTATCTCTCAACATGCAGCCTCATAAGCAGTCTCAAAAGGTTTTGGAGCAGCCACAATTGGAGAAGCAGAGAGGAGACTGAGTGGAAGAGTCCACTCGAGAAGAGACCTCCAGGAGGGGAAAATTTTGACCCAGATGGGCAGAGGGAGTACATGCAGCTATACCTCCAAGTGAGAGGTGGGGTGATGTGCAGATATAATCCCAAAAATAAATTTGGGCAGGTCCATTGAGATGGTGTGTCTTATGGATCGAACCTGGCTACGAGGAGCCCACAGTACATCAGTAAAAGGAAGGATCGTTGGATTGATGCAGTTAGATGTTAGGAAGACGGAAATCAGAGTGAAAGATGTCGGATACTGGAGTGCAAATCAGAGTTGGCATTAGTGCATAGGGCACATATGCAGATTCCAGCAGCAGCGCAAAGAGTCTAGTAGACAGGTGTAGTAGCTAGCAACAGTCAGAAGACTCTGATGACATGCATTATACTGATTGATTTGTTCGAAGGCTATTCAGTTTCAGGAGTTACAGGTGCAAACAACACTAGAGAAGTGTTGTATGCATAACATTCCAAAGGTACCAGTTCGGGATATATTGAATTCCTTTCTTGTTGAGAGGGAGTGTTGAAATTTGCAACAAGAAACAGTAAAATTGGAAACCAGAAAGGACAAAAAGTACACACACATATTGGTGAGGGAAATTCAGTGAGGAATTTCAATTACATGCTAGTGAGGAATGTGGATGTCTAATTTATTTATCCCTTAAATAAATTGGACAATAAATTGTGATTTAATCTCATAACAACTTGTATCAATTAACGAAGTCATGATGACTAAGTTAGCTCAAGAAATTCGATTTGAGGGTATAATATGAGGCATGTAGAGTGATCCTAATATTTTGGGGGTCTAGTTGCAGTTAATGCACTAGTGGGGTGTAGGTGTAATCAATTAAATCAATTAATTGAGTTAAAATCAGTTTAACTAGTTCTAACTAAGTGATGAATTAGTGAGAGGTCCAGTGAATTAAATTAGATTTAATTAACAAGTAGTGATCAATCAAATAATTGATGATTCACTATTAATAGTTGCATGCATGTCAGTTCTAAGGAAGACTCAGTTGAGAGAGAGGTTAAAGGGAACATAACTAACAGTTGTGTTTTTACAGAATTGCCAGAGTGCAACTATAAATCCATGAGGAAGCCATGAGGAATTGCGCAATCAAGGAAAGTTGATTTTCATATTTAAGAGGGGCCTAATTCTTTAGGAATTGTGTGAGCAAGGCAGACTGAAGGAAGGCTGAGAATTGCTATTTGTTTGTCCAATTTTTCCTAGATCAGTGGCATACAATTGGCAGAGTGCTGGAGAATCTCATGAGAGATTAAGCATTGTATTGTTTCATAATTCCTTGACTTTATACAATATATGATAGTGGGGTTTTGAGCAGTTGCTTTCCCCAAGAACATCTTGTGTTGTGCCATTGATTTACTTCTTTCTCTTACTTGCATGTGATTGAGCGATCATGTTTTGTATTTCGCAAATATTTTAGAAAGATTCAGTATCTTGTTTTAGTGCATCGCAAGATCGGATTGAATCCATTGATATAGAATTTATATAAATTTCTACATCAATGTTATATATCTTTGTGGTGGTAGTGATGAGTATTTCCAATTTGGCATTTATATAAATGTTGTGCAGAAGAGTGCTACATCTTTTGAGTTTTCGGACAAATACTTGTATTGTTTATGGTGGGACTTACAAAACCTGAGCTCTTTGGGGCAAACACCTTTCTACAAGAACCTTTGATGGGTATATTTCCTTCACTATCATAATCACCATTATTTCTTTAGCTCTATTTTCACATCTAATGGGCAACATTCAGACCTTTTTTTTTCTTCTTTTTTTTTTCTGGAAGAAAATACGACAACTTCTATTATGAATAAAAGTAGTTACATTGTTCATAGGATTTGAAAGATTATTTTGTTTCTTAATGCTTCTAAAACCATAATACTAAATGCCTTATAGTTAATATTCAATCACAATTTACTTCATGCTTAGAATTACAAAGAAAAAATTATTTCTTTGCTCATCATACTTATGTAAAGGAGACAAAGATCAGCACATGGGAACAAAGGACCGTGAAAGAGGAGACAAAAATCCCAGAGCAAATACTAGCACAAAACAAAGGCCAAAGGAGACAAAAAAGAGGCACCGCCTCTAGAAGGAGAAATCACTAGAGTTGCGAATAAATCCATCAACAAGGATGGAGAAGAATATATTTCCCTACAAAGAACTTCACCCCATTTTGGAAAGGGATTCAATAGCCTGGTTTTTCTCCCGGTATACATGGGAGAACTTGATGCACTTGAACAAGTCAATCAGGTCCCTAATCTAATTCATCTAATTGTATAATGTCGAGGGACCAAAGGAAGTTTGCCCCTGCACCTATTCTATAATAGATTTAGAGTCCCTTTCAACCTCCATCTATATAATTTCTATCCATGAAGCGCAACGAATAGCTCCCCAACATGCAGACCTACAATCAATAATGATCAAGCTATACAATTGGAGAATCAAGTAGAAGGATATTGAGGAATGGATGCAACACCACCAACTACCTCCAGAACTAAGTGAATGAATCTAGTGGTATAATTAGTACAAGTGGGTTCCAACTACTGGGGTTGATGAATAAATGATGAAGAATCTCTTTTCGAAAAAACTACCAATGAATCATTGTTGTGATATTAAACACCATCTATATTCAGACCTTGTCCAGTGAGTGTCTTTATTTAACCAAATGGATGATATAACGTTGAATGATATATGTGAATGATTGAAGTCTACTCTAAGCACTCATGGCACTTTCCTTGTACGATAAGGAGATCAATGACTAAGCTGTTATTCATTATTTGTGGACATATAGACATGATGCAAACAAATAGGCTAATAACAAAATTAAATTTATCGACTTGTCTCCATTAAATGAAGATGAACCTAGTTCAAAATATGTTAAGCAAAATCAAAAAAAAACATTGAGGTTTTCCTAAAGACCTTAAATTCTCAGATGCACTTGTTGTTAATTAAATCTAAGATATCATTCCACGATTAATGTTACGATGGAAGGAAGGAAACACAATTGTTGAGATTTCACATAAAAATGCTAGGGAATACCATGGTATTGATGGCATGCACTCCAGAAGGTAAAAATACTTTGTTGGTTTGAATGGAAAATAAAGTCATTTAGCTGCCATCATTGGTAATTTCCAATTGGTGTTGTTGTGTTTGGTAATAATTTAAATGCATGTCGACGTAATATTCCCACATGACGTGATACTCCATAGCCTCCATTGCTACAAGAGACGCATAAACTAACGTGGAAAGGATCCTTTTCACAATGGTATTCTGGCATATTATTATTCCGTTTAGTTTTGTGGGAGTTGATTTTGTGTTGAGCATTGGCATTAACAGTGCAACCACGTTGAGTGTACAAAATCGTTGAAGTGATGTGTGCTCCCACAAACGAATCTCGTGAGGGTTGGAGATATGTCGTGGATTAATTGATGAAGGAATTTTCTCACAAGTTATTCTGCATTATAGGGAACTTAATGCAGTGAAATCCAGTCACAAATATCAACATATGGAACATAGAATTAACCAAGTTCAAAAAGTTGTTTGTCAGGGAGTCACATTAGGATAACAACCCATCAATATAATTAATATGATATTTAGCAATAATTTATTTCCTAATTAAATTGATGTATAAAAATTAAACGAAGCCGAAGAAAATGGTATCTTTTTTAGAATCATGAAAAATGGCCTTTAATAACTATATATTTGTTACCATGAATAAAACATCTTGGTATTTATTGGATAAGAGTATCTATATATATATATAACACATGAGTATTTTTAATTAATAATATATTTAAAAATTTAAAAATAAATATAGGAAAATAAAAACTGTAATATATTTTTAAATTTAAAAATAAAACATATGTTATGATATTATTATTATTATCTAATTTTAAGGTCACAACCAAGCTAGATACCAAATTGGTGTATGAGACCTCTTATTTGTGAGACAAGAGATCTACTTCCACGCAGAGATTTGATTGCTAAGTCTAATAAGGCATATATCCTCTCTGGTTTTGAACGTGTGGCCTTTTATGAAGAAACACATGCTTTTAACCATTAAGCCCACTATATTATAATAGAAAATAAAAACCTTAATATACTCTAAAATTTAAAAATAAACACAGGTTATAATATTATAATGGAAAATAAAAACCATAATATACTTTTAAATTTAAAAATAAACATATTATCGTAACAATGTAAAATAAAAACCATAGTATACTTTTAAATTTAAAAATAAACATTTATATTATGATATTATATTGGAAAATAAAAACCATTACCTTAAAAATTAATCTTATTATAAGAATGCATTTTCCATAGAAATTGAAAAACATATAAACAGAAAAATTCTAAAATAAAATGCATTTAAAAATATATGAAATAAAACGACATCTAATGCCAATAAAACACTATTTACGAAAACTCAAATTCATATCTCATAGATATTCATACTAGCAATTGCACCATATGTTGCAAAGGAAATGTCGTAAGTTTGTGGTATAGGAAAGAATAACATATAAGAAAGAAGAGGTAGTAGGAACTTTCTCGGCTCCAACTGATCCTCCAGTATAAGGGGTGGAGAATTATGTTTACTAGACCTCAAATCAAAATATCCATATTGGGTAATTGATGTGGAAAAACTTCTTTGTTATTAATTGCATGTAAGATGTGTTTTTTCATAATGGATGAGACATTTTGGCCAAAGTACTCTAGACCTCTATATGACAAAATCTGCATGTTTATTTTTTTTCTGCATGAAGGATGCACTTGGTTCTTATGACCAAGTTGGGCAGACTCCACCCTTCCACAAAATTATTTGCTTCTATCACATTCACAATGTTGAATTCCTCTGATACTACTCCTAGAACTTTGACTCTGCTCTACAGCTAGAATTATTTAATGGAATAAAAACTTATCACTGTGACATGTTGTACTTCATAAGAGACTACTAAGAAGCTTAATTATGGTAAATTCACCTTCACCTGTCATTTGAACATAGAGCATAGAGTTATCTTAATCATCAATTTTATGGATAAGAGACATTTGGGCCCTTTTTAACCCTTGGGGATGATTAATTAATCTTAGTTCAGATAATTTATATTAATAAATTATCTACAATAATATTTCCATAGTTCCTCTTTGAATGACCAATATTCCACTTCTTTGAAACTTTTAACCTTAGTCAGAATAACAAACATCATGAAGACCCAAAAGTAAGAAGAAAAAATAGCTCATAATCAGAGAATCTAGTGACTTCTTTAAGGATCATAATTCAAGACTTTAGTGCCTTTTAAAGATCATTTATTTTCCCATCAAATAAAAATCAACAATCAAATTTTGTAGTGACAAGAATGGGAACAAATTTTAAATGTAATAACTCCCTTCCCTATGTTGGCAATATGATGCAGGGTATTGTCCTTGATGGCAACCCACTTGGTGAAGATGAAGGCAACCTACTTGATGAATTTGTTCTTGACTTGATGAGCTTGTTATTGATGTACATCTGATGTATCTACAATCAGTACAGAAGGTGCAGAAGAAAGAATTTCCAGAATGGGCCAGAACAATGATGAAAAATGTATGTCACAAGGCATACGTGAGCTTAGTAAAGGGAAGTCGCGTATGTACGCGGAAAAGTACGTGCCAAGTCGCGTATGGTCAATTGTGCTCTAAATTAATAAAACCAGGGGTTACTACCATGGTATTGACCCATTGTATTGAGCGTTGGATTGTCTATGTGATCCCGCCCAGGAAAACCATTGGAAGTTGTGTGGTTTTGGCTCATGGTATTGAAAAAGGCTAAATCTATATAAGGAGAAGAAAATCATTGTGTAAGGGAGTGTGCATATGTCTGGGCTTTAAATGAATACTTCACTCTGAAGTTTATCTGTATGGTTGAACTCTGTTCTTAATCGATAGATCTGAATCTATGATGCACCCATGAATATGATGAAGGTTCAAAATCTCTAGATCTGGAAATGATGAATCTCTAGGATGATCTGAAAAGAAGTATTGAAGACCTGGCGCAAATCTATTGAAGATATTGAATAAATCTGGGTAAGTCCATAGATCTGATCTGTTCTGCAAAGTTTATCTTTTATAGATCTATACGCATGTTCATTTCATGAAAAGCGCATATATATACGCGGATTTGTTTAAAAAAAGGAGCGTATGGACTGTTAGGGTTTTTCTGAGAAGTGCACAGATGTATACGCAGGTTGTCTTTATTAAAAGTGCGTATATACGCGAGTCTATTTGAAGAAAAGCGTGTATGCAATTTGAACTGATGGTTGCTCAAAGCTGATTGAGATTCTGCATATATATTCTGAAGTCTGGGTTATCTCTAATATTCTGGTTACAGTGGTCTGGGAAAAGGACGTTTGCTGATAAGTGAAGGATTGTGTTGAAGCTATTTGATCCAGTTTGAAAATTGATGAAACATGGTCTGCAGTGGATCTGAGGGTTGAAGCCTTCAGTCTAAAAGTAGAAGCTTTATGCCAGGAGAGGCTGGTGTTAATATCAGGGGGTAGTAGCTCCCTTCCAGGAGAGGCTGGTAAACGAGAGCAGGGGGTTGTTGCTCCCTTCCAGGAAAGGCTGGTAAACGAGAGAAGGTTGTAGCCTTCTGCAGGTGGGTGCCTGCGTGTTGGTATGAGTCTGCGCCAGTACATGTTGTAAGAAGTTTTCTTAATAATAAAGATTGAAAACTGAGACGACGGCAACGGTGGTTTTCTCCCAAATTGGGTTTCCACCTAAAAATCCTGGTGTTCATGTGTGATTGCTTGTGTGTGATGATTACTCTGTTCTTTCTGCACCTGTTTACTGTTTTCTGAACATCTGATAAATGAGTAATGCAATGATCTAAGTCATGAATTAAATGCATAATTAATTCACTGGATATACGCGAGTTCTGTAAAGGATATCCGCGTATATACGCGAGTTGAATTCAGGAAAGTAGCGTATGGGTTTTTAAGAAGGAAATATCAAAGTTTTATTGTCTGCACTAAATACTGATTCACCCCCCCCCCCCTCTCAGTATTTTTCCCAACAATTGGTATCAGAGCAGGTCCTTCTGAAAAAGCTTAGCCGCTAGAAGGAAGATCAAGCAAGATGAGCAATCAAGATGGAACAGCATCTATCAAGCCTCCACTCTTTAATGGAAGAAATTTAATCTTCTGGAAAATAAGGATGAGATCCTATCTTCAGTCTATGGGAGCAGATGTATGGGCCATTTTTGAACAAGGATATCAATATCCAGCCGCAGTACCAACGGATCCGACGGAAAAGAAGAATTATGAAAAAAATGCAAAGGCGTTCAATGCACTATTGGGAAGTATAACTGAATCAGAATTTGTCAAGGTTATGCAGCTGAATACAGCGAAGGCAATATGGGACAAAATCATCCTAATTTATGAAGGAGATGCAAAGGTAAAAAGTGCAAAACTCCAAACTCTCAGAATTGAATATGAAAATTTGAAGATGCATAATTATGAGAGTGTTGCTAGTTTCTTTTTACGTCTTGATGATATTGTAAATCATATGAGAAACATGGGAGAAACAATAGCAGAATCTACTTTGGTTGAGAAAATCTTAAGATCACTAACGGAAAAATTTGAGTCAAAAGTTTCTGCTCTTGAAGAAAAACAGGATCTTCAAAATCTTACTGTCGTACAACTCCATGGCATACTAACTGCTTATGAAATGAGAAGAGGAGGACCATCTGAAGTCAAAGAAGCCATCTTTAGAGCTTCTACAAAAGGGAAAGAAGTACAAGAAGCAGAAGGATCAGGATATATCTCAGAAGAAGATGAGGTAAATTTTGTAAAGAAACTTCAACTTGGCACAGGACAGTTCAGAGGTAAGCTTCATTTCAAATGTTTTGATTGTGGAAGAGTTGGTCATTATGCTGCTAAGTGTCCTTATAAAGAAACATCTGCAAAAGGGAAGGAAGTAGCAAGAAGGAATAAGCACCGGTCTAGCACTAGGAAAAGTTACTACACTCGTGAAGACAGTGATGGGTTCTTTGATAGTGAGGAAGAATGTGAACAAGAACTTAGACTTCTCATGGAATTTGAATCTAAAGATGAAAAGGATACTTTTGTGGATGCTCTAGAGGACAATGATTTTCTTGAAGAAAACAATCAACTCAAAATTCGCTTAGAAGAATGTAAAATTCTCTTAGAAGAAAGGAAAATTACCATAGAGACTCTAGAAAAGCAGGTTAAAGAAGCGAAGAAACACATTGAGAAATTAGAATGTGAAGTGGTAAGTCAAAGAAAAGAATTTGAGAAAGTAAATACTCTGAATCTTATATTTACTAAAGGATCTGAAACCTTAGATGAGATTATCAAGGTACAACGTTCTCCTCTCATAAAGACGGGTCTTCGATATACCGGAGAATCTTCTCAGACCTCAGCTCCAAATTATCTAAAAGCAGCTACAACTGGTCTACTACATTCTGCCACTCAGCAATATTCATTACAGGTAAAGCATGATCATCTCAATTCAAAGAACACTAACAGGAATATTTCTCAAAGACACACCAATCAACAGGTAAATTCAAGTAGAAGATTTCATGATCACATAAATTTCTTCTTCAATGGACAATGTTTCTCATGTCACAATTTTGGTCATAAAACTGTTCAATGTGTTGCATATAAAACCATCATGACTAGAGAAGCAAGAAAGAAAAGGATTGACGTTGAAACAAAGAAGAATACCTATAACAACTTTTCTCCTCTTCTAAAGGAAGTTGAATGTGCATATTGCAATAAATTTGGGCATGAAGAATCTGAATGCAGGAGCAAAGTTCACCCAAAAGAGCATTTTCCTTCAAGTTCCAAAGTATGGAAAAAGAAGGAACTACAGGTTGAAAATTGTGGCATAGCGTTATTTGCAGAAGGTGAAGAAAATCAATGGTACATTGATAGTGGATGCTCAAGACACATGACAGGTGACAAACACAAGCTTCTTGCATATAGTGCTCTAGAAAAAGAAAAGAAAGTTACTTTTGGAAATGATACTCCTACTGTAATTAAAGGAAAAGGGTCTGTGCTTCTAAAATAAAAGGTGAAGGCTAATGATGTCATGTATGTGGATGGATTAAGGCATAACCTGTTGAGTGTAAGTCAAATGTGTGATCAAGGAACTGAAGTTGTCTTTAGTTCAAAATAATGTGTGGTTCATGATCTTGATACAGGTAAAACAATCATAAAAGGAAAAAGAACTCCAAGCAACCTATATGTATTGAAGAACTGCAAAGAACAATGCTACTTGAGTAAATCTTCAGAAAACTGGCTATGGCATAGAAGGTTGGGGCATCTGAGCTTCTCTCAAATCAACAAAACAAGCAGACTTAAAGTTGTTCGTGGTCTTCCCAATATTACTCTACCAGAGAGTATCATATGCAAATCTTGCCAATTCAGTAAACAGACCAGAGTACATTTTAATGCCAAGGAAGGTTCATCAAGTAGGCCTCTTGAACTCGTTCATACTGACATATGTGGACCTATGAGGAAAAATTCACCACGTGGTGAAGAATACTATATCTTATTTATTGATGATTTCTCTAGAATGTGTTGGATTGGGTTGATCAAACACAAAGATGAAGCATTTGAAAATTTTCAGATCTTCAAAGCATTGGTTGAAAATGAATTAGATCTAAAAATCAAGTGTCTTAGATCTGATCTAGGAGGAGAATATACATCAAATGAATTCTTTGAATTTTGTGAACAACATGGCATAAAAAGACAGTTTTCTGTAGCAGGCACTCCACAACAAAATGGCGTAGCAGAAAGAATGAATAGAACGACTCAACAAATGGATAGAGCTATGCTTGATGATTTCGGAACACCTGACACTTTCTAGGGAGAAGCAGCTCACACAGCAGCAAATATTCTTAACAAGGCACATGTTCGAGTAAATAGTGATAAAACTCCGTATGAACTATGGTATGGTAATCCTCCTTCTGTGAATCATTTTAGAGTTTTGGGAAGTAAATGCTTTATCAAAAATAATGATGAAAAGCTTGGCAAGTTTGAACCCAGATCAGATGAAGGAATATTTCTTGGTTACTCATCTACAAGCAGAGCATACAAATGTTACAATAAAAGGCTTCGAAAGATTGTTGAATGTATTGATGTTGTTATTGATGAGTCTCCTGCAGCTCCTAAAGAAGAAAAACAAACAACAGAAGAAGATGATGGTGACTTTTGTCCTTCTACATCAAATAGAAATGATATAGACAATGGATCCAATGAAGAACCTGAAGATGATTTATCTGGAAAGGCTCCATCCAGATATGTTCAAAAGAATCATCCTGAATCTCAAATTTTGGGAGACAAGGAATCAAGTGTACAAACAAGGAGGACTCTTGTGGGATCTTCTAGCTATCTGGCCTTTCTATCCACGATTGAACCACACAATGTCAATCAAGCTAGCAAAGATGAATGTTGGATTCAAGCAATGAATGAAGAGCTTGATCAAATTGAAAAGAATCACACTTGGGAATTGGTACCAAGACCACATGACAAAAATGTCATTGGAACCAAATGGATATTCAAGAACAAGCTAAATGAGAATGGGGACGTTATAAGAAACAAAGCTAGACTGGTTTGCAAAGGGTATACTCAACAAGAATGTATAGACTTTGAAGAAACTTTTTCTCCTGTAGCTAGACTTGAAGCCATAAGAATGCTTCTTACTTTTTCAAGTTTTCAACAAATCAAAGTTTATCAAATGGATGTCAAATATGCATTCCTCAATGGTGATCTAGAAGAAGAAGTTTATATAGAACAACCAGAAGGATTCATTTTGGGAAATGATGAAAATCTTGTTTGTAGACTTAAAAAGGCTCTATATGGTCTCAAACAAGCTCCAAGGGCATGGTATTATCGTCTTGACAAATATCTTCATCAACAAGGATTTTCAAAGGGGTCTGCTGATAGCAACTTATACAAAAAAATTGAAAATAATAAACTATTGATTATGGTGGTTTATGTTGATGATATCATTTTTGGGAGTAATGAAGAATCTATGAGTCAGAAATTTTCTTCTGTAATGCAGCAGGAATTTGAAATGTCCTTACTTGGGGAACGAACATTCTTTCTTGGCTTGCAAGTGCATCAAACTACAGATGGTATATTCCTATCACAAGAAAAATATCTTAAGCAAATTCTGAAGAAGTATGGCATGGAAGAATGCAAACCTGTAAGTACACCAATGATAACCGGATGCAATCTCAGTTCTCATGATGATTCTCCCACGGTGAATCAACCAGAATAAAGATCAATGATAGGAAGTCTACTTTATCTCACTGGGACTAGACTGGACATTTTGCATGCAGTTGGGATTGTCGGACAATTCCAAGATAATCCAAAAGAGTCTCACCTTCAGGTTGTCAAAAGAATATTCAAATATCTACAAGGAACTCAAGATTTTGGACTATGGTATCCAAAGAATGTTGATCTTACTTACACTGATGCAGATTGGGCTGGAAATGTTGATGATCGAAAAAGCACTAGTGGTGGTGCATTCTATATGGGGCCCCGATTAGTATCTTGGTTCAGCAAGAAGAAAAATTCTATTGCTTTATCTACAGTAGAAGCAGAATATGTGGCTGCCGCATATTGTTGCACTCAACTCCTTTGGATGATGCAAACCTTGCAAGATTTTCAAATCAAATGTTCACCCCCTATCTCCATTATGTGTGATAATACAAGTGCCACCAGTATCTCAAAGAATCCTGTTATGCATTCGAAGACCAAGCACATTCCCATCAAGTATCACTTCCTACGTGAACAAGTGCTTGAACAAAAGGTGAAGTTGGAGTATGTTCCCTCCAAGGAACAAATTGCTGATATATTTACCAAACCTCTGCCCAGGGAAGCGTTCGAATATCTCAGACAGAAGTTGGGTGTTTTCTCTGCCTCTCAAAAGATCAGATCTGATTAAATTCAGAAGATTAAATTGGATACGCGGGTTTCCTGAAAGACAGTCGCGTATATACGCGAATTTAAACACATAAAGCCGCGTATGGTTGGTTGCTGGCAAATTTTGTTTGGGGTCAGCATTTTTCAGCACAGCTGCAGTGCTGTTTGGTATCTCTGATGCTGCTTGGAGTCTCTGGTGGTATTTCAGCTCTTATATTTCTGTTTCATTCTCTGTTTTTGGGTGAAGATGCCTTGATGATTTGCTGTTGAAAGTGTTCAGGATGCACAAGAAAAATGGGAGCTTTGGTCATATAGAAAAGATGCTTGGATGCACAATTTCAGGGGGAGCATTAGCCTTGCTGAGTATAATGCATTATTGGCATTATGATGGTTCTGAAATGTGATCTCTCTTGAGGTCCTACTGGTATTGATCATGAAAATTCGTATTTATGAAAAGGTCATGTTGAGCCCTATGATGTAAAATTTGTAATATTCAGTCATGTAAGGACTTGTTCAAATTTTTAAACCCACTTGGTTGGGTAGTTGAGTCAAAATGTGTAAACCCACTTGGTTGGGTACTTGAGTCACTGATGTAAATCCACTTGGTTGGATCATTTGATGTAAGTATGAGTCCTTGGTAAGAGGAAGGTCATAGAGTCATGTACTTCATTGAAAAATATGTTTGAACATTCAGCATGATCTCAGGGGGAGCATGGTAACTTCAATGTACATCAAATCTACAGCCCTCTTCTTTCTACATGAGGAGAAAAACCTTGCGTTGGTTTTGATCCGCTCTTTGCCCTTGATGTCAAAGGGGGAGAGTGACATGGTGTTTGAATAAGGGGAGAGTAACATGGTTATAATTAATGTATCTATCTGTTGTGATCAAACACCATCGTGGTTGCCATCAAGTCCAAAGGGGGAGATTGTTAGCAATATGATGCAGGGTATTGTCCTTGATGGCAACCCACTTGGTGAAGATGAAGGCAACCTACTTGATAAAGTTTTTCTTGACTTGATGAGCTTGTTATTGATGTACATCTGATGTATCTACAATCAGTACAGAAGGTGCAGAAGAAAGAATTTCCAGAATGGGCCAGAACAATGATGAAAAATGTATGTCACAAGGCATACGCGAGTTTAGTAAAGGGAAGTCGCGTATGTACACAGAAAAGTACGTGCCAAGTCGCGTATGGTCAATTACACTCTAAATTAATAAAACCAGGGGTTACTACCATGGTATTGACCCATTGTATTGAGCGTTGGATTATCTATGTGATCCCACCCAGGAAAACCATTGGAAGTTGTGTGGTTTTGGCTCATGGTATTGACAAAGGCTAAATCTATATAAGGAGAAGAAAATCATTGTGCAAGATGGTGTGCATGTGTCTGGGCTTTAAATGAAGACTTCACTCTGAAATTTATCTGTATGGTTGAACTCTGTTCTTAATCGATAGATCTGAATCTATGATGCACCCATGAATATGATGAAGGTTCAAAATCTCTAGATCTGGAAATGATGAATCTCTAGGATGATCTGAAAAGAAGTATTGAAGACCTGGCGCAAATCTATTGAAGATATTGAAGAAATTTGGGTAAGTCCATAGATCTGATCTGTTCTGCAAATTTTATCTTTTATAGATCTATAAGCATGTTCGTTTCATGAAAAGCACGTATATACGCGGATCTGTTTAAACAAAGGAGCGTATGGACTGTTAGGGTTTTTCTGAGAAGTGCACAGATGTATACGCGGGTTGTCTTTATTAAAAGCACGTATATATGCGAGTCTGTTTGAAGAAAAGCGCGTATGCAATTTGAACTGATGGTTGCTCAAAGCTGATTGAGATTCTGCATATCTATTCTGAAGTCTGGGTTATCTCTGATATTCTGGTTACAGTGGTCTGGGAAAAGGATGTTTGCTGATAAGTGAAGGATTGTGTTGAAGCTATTTGATCCAGTTTGAAAATTGATGAAACATGGTCTGCAGTGGATCTGAGGGTTGAAGCCTTCAGTCTGAAAGTAGAAGCTTTCTACCAGGAGAGGCTGGTGTTAATATCAGGGGGTAGTAGCTCCCTTCCAGGAGAGGCTGGTAAACGAGAGCAGGGGGTTGTTGCTCCCTTCCAGGAAAAGCTGATAAACGAGAGAAGGTTGTAGCCTTCTGCAGGTGGGCGCCTGCGTGCTAGTATGAGTCTGCGCCAGTACATGTTGTAAGAATTTTTCTTAATAATAAAGATTGAACACTGAGACGACGACAGTGGTAGTTTTCTCCCAAATTGAATTTCCACCTAAAAATCCTGGTGTTCATGTGTGATTACTTGTGTGTGATGATTACTCTGTTCTTTCTACACCTGTTTATTGTTTTCTGAACATCTGATAAATGAGTAATGCAATGATCTAAGTCATGAATTAAATGCATAATTAATTCACTGGATATACGCGAGTTCAGTAAAGGATATCCGCGTGTATACGCGAGTTGAATTCAGGAAAGTAGCGTATGGGTTTTTAAGAAGGAAATATCAAAGTTTTATTGTCTGCACTAAAAACTGATTCACCCCCCCCCCCCCCGCCCCCGCCCCCTCTGTATTTTTCCCAACACCCTATTGATAGAACATTTTTGTTTTGAAATGAAATTATTTTCCCAATCTTTTAAATAATAGATTCATCCCCAAGTGACCCTTTAGAGATACATTTTTTTGCAACTGATTGCAATAGGTAAGTGTCTTTTGTCTACTATTTTCTTAGTCATTGAATTTAATGGCAGAGGTAAAAAGACTACTAGACAAAAAAGAGCAGAGTGACTGAATGTCAAATGAAAATAACAGTGAGGAATATCTTCTGATTTTCTCATGTGGGCCTTCTTCAATTGATGAGGTAGTAGTAAATTTCTCCTCCAGAATAAGCGGTGGAGAATTATGTTGAGTAAACTACTACTCATGTAACTTTGACTCCTCCTTA
The DNA here is from genome assembly GCA_034641835.2 of Pinus albicaulis. NCBI lineage: Eukaryota > Viridiplantae > Streptophyta > Pinopsida > Pinales > Pinaceae > Pinus > Pinus albicaulis. The sequence continues at coordinate 1,697,506,785 of CM076578.1, forward strand.
CAATTGGAATGTTTCTCTTCCCATGACTCTATCTTGCGTTATAAGTCTAGCTTTCTCTTGTTTATGAATAAATTGTTTTTATATCACTATTGTCTGTCTCTTTTTGAGCGCTTGCTTGAATCAGTGAGATAGTGTAGCTCATCTGGATTCCAAAATCCTTTAGTAACCCATTTTCTGAAGAGTCCTCTTCTATTTTTAATTCTGCTATTTGGTCCTCCATAGCCTTGTCAACGTCGTTTCCTTCTAAAGAATCATACATTCTTGATAAGTATCCATTGTCCTACTTTTCTTCTTCTATTTGCTTCAGATCTAAATGAATGGAACAGGAGATAAGCTTCATGAAATTTTCCAAATTCCAAGATTTTTCATTGCACTTCTCATGTGTATCAGGGAAAATAGATTCCATACATTCAACGTTATGCATTTTTAGGGCTTGTTGTAAGGTTAGAAGCTTCTCTTCACCGTGTCTCCTTTCTTCTGTATCCTTGACTTTGATACAAACAATTGTTACTGACCCCTTTAAAAGTAAATTTAGTGTTATTTAAGAAATGAGAATTATGGAAATTCATCAGTATTGCTCAAGATAAATCATGTCCTTTGAAACAATTTGGAAATAAATCATGTTCTCTGAAATAATTTGGAAATTTAAAAAAGTTCACATATTAAAAAAAAAACTATGTATATTTGGATGTATGAAAATTGAGATACATTTTATTAAATAAAATTTTAAAAGAATAATGGTTATAAACATTTAAAAATAATTTTATTAAATAATCAGTTTATATCGTTAAAATTGATTTAGGCCATCTTAGTCCCCCCTATAAAGAAACTACATTCCACATGAATACCATGGGTCAATACCATGGGCTGTATTTATAGTTTATCATTATTTTATTTTATCATTTTTATTTTTTATTGTATTTTGACCTAGTTAAAATGTTCATTACATTATGTCAATCTTTTTATTTAATTTACTTTTATTTTTTATTTTGTGTAATTTGACATAGTCAAGATGTTAAACATGACATTACAATCTTTCTATCATACTTTGTTGGAGAGCATAGTAGCACAAAAATGTAATATTTAAATATATAAATAGTTATTTTCCTTTTTTTATATTTTTTTTTATCCATGTAATATAAATTATTGGGTTTTTGTGGATTTTAATTTTATGATATAAATTTTATTATAAATAAAAATTGTATGCTTATGTACCCAAAAATGTAATGTTTATATATTTTACAATTTTTTTTATTCATTAAACTAATTTATATTAGATCTAGTTTTATTAAGTTATTAATTTAAATTTCATTAAAAAAAATTAGGTTAAAATCTAACAAATTATTAATAACAACATTTTAACTTAAAATTCACCAAAACCTAAATTCAATCTAATTTATTAAAAAAAAAAAACTAACATTATAAAAAACATATATAAAAATATTTACTTGATTTAATGGCCTAAAACATTTCAATAGTCTAATATTTGATCCAATGGCTCAAACATGGACATAGTGGCAAGTAGGGGGTTGTTTTCAAATAATGACGGCGTACAAATAATGTATATGTTTCTCACATAACAGAACATAAGACTTTTAACAAAAATGTTCAACTAAATGAAATAGATTTAGGAAAACTGAAACACAAGACTTTTAACATGAAAAGTGGCCCAACTCAGCATGTTCAGTCAGGTCAGTTGGGTTGGTGAATTATTGAGGAGAGAGTTTATTTGATGTGAATATTTATTTTTTATTTCATTTTTAATATTTTGGTTGTTTTAAGGGTTTTGATGGTGCTGATTCTATTTTCATTATCAAAAATGTAATTCAAACACTTTAATAATCTAATTTTTTAAATTTCTTTTACTAGATTCCCAAAAAAAAACCTGTCATCCAAACTATTCTGTTACTGCTACGTCAATAACAACTCCATTATCACAACTTCATTATCATATAGAAATTGAAAACTAACGTTGACATCAGCGGTAGATTATGATGACGATGGTGCATGCCTTGTGTAAATGAACAAGGATAGTTTATTTGCATGCTTGCTCCAATGCCTTGAGATTGATGGTCATGGTTTCTCGTTGGCACCATATCTGGACGGTTCCTCCTGAATTTTTTGTGGGATATGATTAAGAGGAGGAGTTGAGGAGGGAATAAGCGTTGGTGCTACTGCTTTGACATATTGTGTTTCAATTCTAGATAGAGAACCCATTATTTCGTGGCTGCCCATTTCCAGGAAAATAGATGGCTTACCACATGGATTGAAACGCCTCTATTTTTTAACATAAAAGATTAAGTACATTACTAAATTACTAGTTCTGCCTTTCAGAAACAAAATTTGTATATTTTTCTGATTAAAATGAATATTGATTAATTAAATAATTTTAACAGTCATTAAATTGGTGTATGAGATTTTTTGTTTGTGAGACAAGAGATTTACTTCTAAATTTAGGAAGGCATACATACTCTACTCTTCTGATTTTTGATCTATAAATTCTTAAGAAAAAACACATGCTCTTAACCATTAAACCCACTCAAACTATATATATATATATGCATCCAGATATTCTTCTTAATCTTTTAGATTCTTTACACTCTTAATCTACCTTCCTTGGTATATTCAACTGCAAAACTATCGTTCCATAGGAACAACGTTTTTACCTTGGCGGTGGTGGATCATGTGTCCACCAAACGCTTTTGCACTGCAAAAGGTTCTGAGACAAAATCTGCACGTGTATGGTTTTGCAACCATGACTTCCTCTTCAATAGGTCGCTTTCTTTTATCTGCGTGAGATTAAATATACAAAATACAATGATAGATTAAACTAACGAGTCCAAACTGACATTTGTACAAATTTTAGAATTATCAGAGGAGCGACTGTGAGCCAAATGCATCCCATAAATTACAGAATTGACCAGACTTTAGGAAAGGGACAGTAAAATAAGACCTAGTACCAAGATGAATAATAAAAAATTAGTAATATCTAATTCAAATCTATCCATCATTATTTCACTCCAGGTTTTATTCAATTCAACGTTTTCTGAGTTTAATTCAATTCAACGGTTTCTTGCTAATTTTTTCTTTCCTTTAAATTCTTGGAGGAGGGTTAAGAATCAAATTTACCACTTAAAAAAGAGATAAACCAATCAAATATACCTCGCTTTTGGAAGGTACCAAGCAGCGACAATAGGCCAGGTGGAGCAACCCTGGTTGGAGGCACGAAGATGTATTATGTCCTAACTGTCTCGAGATTTTCATTTTCTTGTGTGAGATCATCAGACCCTTTGTATAGCTCGCCCAGTCTCCCGGTTCCGCCTTCAACATCTCTGGCAGCTAAGCCCTCGTTTGAGGGAGGGTTGTACCAATCATTTTGGTCACTTAATGCTGCTGGCGGCGGCAGAGGGAAAGGTCATGGGCGGTTTGCTCCTCTAGCATTAGGCGCAGGCAGGTTCTGGTTGCTCCACAGTTCTTCAATAGTCTACCTCAACGTCGTCTTGCACTTTTGTGGGTCTCCACAATATTACTGGTTTCTTTTTATAAATAGCTAAAACATTTTAAGGATTTCATGTTGTATTGTGTGTTATAATTTTTTGAGTAATGATGCATCTATATAATTTATTTAGGAAGATTGGTTAACTTCTTTACCTTGTTTGGATAACTAATTACATTAGTTAGTTTAAAATTTTAACCAAAGATATGATTAATTTAAAAAAACATTTATTTACATTATAAATCAAATAGATCTAACAATTTTAACATCTAAAATAATATTAAAAAAAAATAAACTATAATATTAACAAAAAAGGTAAATTAATAATATTAACACTAAAGATAAACTCATAATATTAACTTAAAACAATATTAACAAGCATAGATCCATTTAAAGCACTAATCTAACATGAGCCAAGAGGGATCAAATTTTTTTTGTTGCAAACTTATTTTAGAGTGCAAAACACAATGTGTAATTTTTTATTGATTAAATTAGATTTTTGAATGTTATAAAGATTACATAACACAATATTGTATTTATAACTTGAAGAGTAAGTAAAATATCAAAATGGACATGAGAAAAAACTATTTTTATTATTATTTTAAGAACATGACATACTTACACATATCTCTCATACTATATTGTAGAATAAACTTTTGAGCTCAATAAACCTCTCCGCTGAACAACAAAAAAATTAGCTTACCCTATCTTACTACATGTGCTTTTTAATAACATAACATATATCCATACCACCGTACATGGAAATAATAAATACCACCTTGATTTTAGTTGTTTTTGGGACGTGAATAGAATATTTATTTATTAAAATACATTATTTGGCTAAATTTACTTTAACCATATGATGCTTTAAATTCTATACTAATTACTCTCAAAAATATGTCATGTCTATAGAAAGGAACCTAAGCTTGCCTACTTTACTTGAACATCAGTACCATCCCACCTCTACCTGAAGAATGAGGATTCAATCAACTTAAATATTGAATTTTAGATGAAGAACTTAGTCTTGGTTGACACTATGTTTATTAATATTTGTAGGTGGTATTAAATAGGGGATTAAGAAATAAGGTGGTTATATTGATGTCCATTTACCTACATTATCAAAATTTTGAGTTTTATTATTTTATTGGCCACATTATTAACCTACTTATTATTATTGTTATTATAAGCAATAAAATTTCCTACATATTATTAAAAGTAACAATTCATTTTATTACTTTATTTACCATATTATTAATATGAATATTATTGTTCTAAAATGTCCATATTAATATATTATTGTTACAAAAGAAATTTTAAAAAAAAATTACAAGAAAAAAATAAAATAAAATGTCCTTGTTGATCTTAAAAAAACAAATGGCCATATTATTATTAACTCACATGAAAATTTTTACCGGTACGACTTAATTTGAAAAAGTAGGGTAAACATTCCAAGAGCATTTTGATGCATCAAACAATATTTTTTGGGGTAAAACTTTGTTGATTTAACACACACCTTTTCATGCTATTATGCACACATATACATTTCCAACAATGCACGATTGGGCAATCAGATTCCATATGTGAAAGTTATGCCACTCAGAAGTTGACCTTCCTGTTTTCACCACCATAATTCGAGAGGATACCACGTCATCCCCCAATATTCATGGAAAAGGAGAAGGCCACATGATTATGATGTAAAATAATATTGAATATTTTGTATTGTAAATTTGGTTAAGAGTTGAGGTAGTCAAACCTAACCACTAGTAGGCTATTAGGATCTGTTATAACCGGGGCAGTAGGAGGAAAAGGGACATTCTTTCAAGTGAATTTGTTCCATAGCTAAGCAAAAATAGCCAAGAGGGATAGGAGGTAGAGCACACAGAAAGTATTGGTCCACTGTAGCATCCCACGGGCCATAAGTTCTACTTCTTTGTATTTGCAACCATATTTCTATTCAGAGAAAGAGAGCAAAGTGACCTCATCTCCCAATTGATTTTTTCCCCCTAAATGGTATCCAAAAGCATATCTTATGTTAGATGTGTGTGTGAGCTTTTAATTTTTCGTTCTCTATTTTCTAAATAATTTTCATTTGCATGCATGCATTATTAACAATAAATATATAGATCCAGAAATCTAATAAAACTGCAATAGTGTAGAATTTCATATTTAAAATATAATATTATCAGATCTATTGTGACAAATTGTCGAGTGGAATACCCATGAAAATTTACGAACCACTTGATTGCGCCATCTACATCCTGCGAAATCTGGAGGGCGGTGGCAGCCCAAGGCTTCAATCGTTCTGTAATGACGTGCTTCTTGCGCTGGAGTTCCTCAGTCTCGTCCTAGAGATCTTTGCTAGTCTTCAAACGTGCCAAGCGTTGTGCAAGCACCAAGGTGGGAAGTGTAGCTTCGACCTACTCGAAAGTGGCTTCCTTATGTCATAAGTCTTGATTGATTTTCTGAAGAACCGGGTTGAACTGTACCGCTGTCCAGAGCTACATGGCCGACTCGAGCAACTGAGCACCTTGAGCAATCTATCCCTTAATGATGTCCATAGCTTCTATTACCAGCGCAACACGCTGGGCTCGTACCTCTGGAGGTGTTGCAAGTTGTAATTTGGCCTGTAATGTGGTGATTTTTGTTCCATTTGGGTCTTGAGGGTTTGCATTTTGGTTTTGAACGTCTTTAGTGTTGCAACCAAGCCTTCTACTATAGCCTAGAGCAGAGCTGTAGCCAGGAGCTCGTCTAGGACCTCTGTGCTGAGCTGGCGGACCACTGTTTTGAGCTACGCCTGCTGCGAGACAGCAAGGGAGACGTCTGTGGTTTGTCGTGCGATGATTGGCGTGGCCACACTAAGCTTTTGCTATGCGTTCTGGTCGTGATGGTGGATTTCCTGAAGCACGGTGGTGTGGAGACCCTGTAACACCTCGTGGGGTAGCTTTGCCAAGTCCAATTGTCCTGTATCTACTGGAAGGTGGGTGCCGACCAGGACAGTGCTAAGCAAAGAATACGGATGGCTTTCTTTTGCGGTTAGCTCAGTACTGCTAGATGCCATGGGCACCTGGGCCTATATTATGGTAGGTTGCAGCGTATTTGTCTTTTTCCGGAGGTCACGAAGCTCAGCCTGCATGGCATTGATTGCAGCCTTTTTTTGTGCTTCTATAGCTGCCCACTTATCCTCTATAGCCAGAGTAAGTGCGTCCGTGATTTTCTCGAGATAACCATCAGTTAGCGTGACCGTCACGCCATATTCCTGGTGTTGGGTGCGTTTTTTTTTCCGAGGCCCTTTTTTAAGCTCTCTATGCTGCTTTGTACCCTGGAGGGATGTAGTATCCTTGTTGGTCAGCCCTTTCATGCACAGGTCTAGCTGCGAACCGACCGTGTCAGCTCTTTTGGTGATCTGCAGCAGCTGTGTAACATCTTCTGTGGCTGTGTCTGAGCCCATCTGGCTAGACCCTACAATCATCTCAAGGTTGATAGGAGTGTTGACTTCCATCATATTGCTTTGAAGCTAATCCGTGCAGGGTTTGAAGTCAATCCTCCACGCATGGAGCCAGAGGGTAATTAGCTTATCAATTTCGTCGTCCCTAGACCCCCTCAATGTAATGTCCGCAATTTCTAGACTGGCAAGCGCCGAAGCATCCGCGGGGTTAGGGGCTACCATATTAGCATAAGGAGGGAATTCTGAATTTGGAGACTTAGAGGCAGCGGAAATGGGTCGATTGGGTATGAACAGAACGCTAAAGGTCCAGAGAATCATGCAGCAGAAAAACACATATGGATTACGAAGATGATATGGAACCTTGGTCGAAGCTATTCTTTCTTCTTTATAGTGCCCATGGTCATCCAATGGTAAGGTGAACCTTACTTGGAAATTACCATTAAGTAAATGGTAAAAAATCACAAGAAATTGCCTCATTAATTGCTAGCCGCCTATTTCCTTCAACGGTAACATTCCCTTTTTACCAGAGTTCAGTCTTCTGACTGTCACCGTTCGCACCCTATGTGCTTCTCGTGTATCTGCTGGCCTTGGATGAAGCATCTTTACTGCTTGCGCATCCTTAATCATAGCCGACGTAGGGTGCGTTGTAATGCTACTCAGTCGCAGCCTAAACAGCTTGGCAACCGTGTGCATCCCTTCCAATTCTGAGTTTGGAACAGCTTGGGGATCATTCTTACCTCCTTTTGGGCTGAGGCTGTAGTATTTGATTATATGTGGTACCTGCATTTCCCACGTTTTGGATATGACATACAGGCATGATCCAACCCAAGCCAAAGTGTCAGTGTCCTGCAGAGCTGCGTCAAGCGCCCCTGTGCCATCCACCACCCTAAATGTTCCCAGAAACTCATCCCTCAAAGTCTCCTAATGGTGAGTGCGCTGATGTAGCTCCGCGAATAAATACCATGCAGTCGGACGTGGTCCCAAATCATGGATAAATAGGTGGACCCGTTCTTTTGGAGTTTTGTTGCACCACTGTTTTTCCCATGCAAGAAAATGTTTGCGTGGATCTTCTGATCCAAGGAACTTCTTGATCCTTCCCCGAGTTGGGGCTTCAAATCGCAGGATCATCCTATCTCGACATTACTCCCAATCCTGGAATACCTCCCCATGCGTCTCCCACCAGTGCGCAGGTGTTCCTCAAAGGGCTAGCTTAAGGGCCCATAGCCTGCGTCCCTTGGGAAATTCTGCTTCGAATGCGCGTAAAAATTCCTTAATGCTACCTGAATCCCCAAAGTAGGGTAGGTCTCTTACCTTGAATGAGATGCAGCAGAATTTTATTGTGACTCAAAGACATCGCAGTGCCAAGACCTCGTGCAACCAGCTTTGCCAATTCTCTATCTCCCCATCAGAGTCGGAAAATAATTCACTGTCTTTTTCCCAGCATAGTATTCCTTCCGCCGTGGGGTTGATCCAATCTTCATCCCACGTAGTCAACTTGTAAATGTGATCCACTTCCTCCTCATCGTGCACTAGCTCTGTATATCGTTCACCTTCCGCGGGATCTAATGGTATTATTACCCGTGTACCGTTATTCTCAAACACCATGCTTCTCTTTTTGAGGTTGATGATACCACCCATATCTATAGCCCAGTCCAGTCCTAGGAGTGCAGGGTAGGGGTCCACATCTTCTACGATTTCAATTATCTCAAAGTTGGCTCGGGCCTTTACTCCTGCAATATCTAACATGATTTTAAGCAGCCTTCCTAGGGGGGTAATTTTCTGTTGGTTTGCCATGCGTAGCTGAATGGTGGACCATTCCAACTTAGGCTCTCCCATTCGTTTCCACGTTTTTTTAGGTAACATTTTCGCATCTGATCCAAGGTCCAAAATAACTTGATTCATCTCGTAGTCACGAATATGCATAGTTAACCGCATTTCTCTTATGGTGTGTTTTTTATACCTGAATAGTTTGTGTACATCCTTGATTTCTGGGGTCGGATCGGGCCGTGTTGCGCAACTATTCATCAATGCCTGAAGGTTCTCTACAGCCTTTGGGTTACGTAGCAGCTTCATACATTCCTGCAGGAAGGGCTCGACCCCCTCATCTGTCTTGGGGTGTGTCGATACCTGCATAGTAGCTGCCCCTGCCTTAGCAAAGTCCTGGCGAGCTATGGCAATTATTTCTTGTCCCTTTTCCATGTTCAACCCTTCTTGTTTGATACCTGCCTATCGGATCAGAGGATCCATTGCAGCCTCTTCCTCTAGTCCCTTGGTGGCCATCCCACTGCGTGTTACAACTTTCACACTTGGGTCCACGTTTCTTAGTTCGGCCTTAACTCTCTGCACATTCTGCATAGGGGTTGGCTTCTTTTCTTGCATTTTTGATATTAAGATTGGGAAATCTTCAATCACATGGTCTAGCTGTCTGTAATATTGGCAGGATTGCCTTGTAGGATTTGGGCAGTCCCTTGTAAAGTGTCCTGCTTCTCTGTAGTTATAACAGATTAGTTGACCGCGTCCTCGACCTACGCTTTCTCCCCGAACTCCTCCCCTGCCCTTAGTTGGAGAGCTACCAAAGCTCGCGGGAGATCTAGGTGACGCAGGGTCTGATTGTACCTTATACAAGTTTCCTCAATCTATCATCAGATCATAAGTTCGACAATTCTGCTCATCATGTCTTATCGACCAGCAGAACCTGCACCATTGTTGCTTCAATTCTGGGATGTACGCACCTAGTCGGGGGCAATGGTTCGTATCATACAGCCCTGCTATGCGGCAGTCATCGCACCATATCACAGATCCACATGAGCCTGGACATAACGGGTTAAGTTCCCCACTTACTCCTAGACGCAACGAACTAGGTCCTCCTGCCTGCATGTAATATTCCAATAGTGGGCACTGATCCTTCGTATATCCAAATACCCGACATCGTATGTACCATAGATCTTTGCTAGCTCCTTTTCCCGGTTCCTTTTGCAAGTTCTGAATTTCCATGTGCATAGCTCCGAGCTGCTCCTGAATTTTTTGTACTCCTAACAAAGTATCTTCTATGGATGCATCTTCTAGTTTCATAGCAACTTCCACAGCTTTTTCCTGTGACTCGAAGGTTTGGTGACTCATTGGTATGCACAAGTGAGGCAGCAACATAGCGATGAACCATTCTGTATGTTGCCTATTGTCATACTCAAACCCTCCTTATCTAATTTCTCTCTTCAGTCACTGATCAGCCTCCCATACAGACTCAGACGCTCCTTGCTTGAAGTCCTTCACATCTGCTACTAGCTGAGAGTAGGATTTAGGCTTTCGGAACTGTTGCTTTAGAGCGTCCTTAATATCTTAAATAGATCCATTCCCATTTTGAGATATGTATTGCATATACCAGTCCAGAGCTCTTTCTTCAAATGTCGGGGATAGCTGCGCCCTCTTCACCGTATCGCTTGCCACATTTTGCACAATCCATACAGAATCTGCGACAAACCAAAATCGGTCCATATCCTCATCTCCCACCCACTTGAAGGTAGGTAGTTTCAGGTGTGCAGCCATATTACTTTCTGGGGGGGCTGGAGGTATGGGCGAATTCTTACCTTTGCGTGGCCTGGATGGCCGTGTAGTTGGGGGGCTTTGCGTAGCTTTTTCTCTCAAAGGGCTATAGACAAATCTTTCTCCTTCAATATTGGTTCGATATTATTTACCATTGTGTGTCGTGCTTTCATCCGGATCCGAGGTCATTCACTCGGTATGACTACACAAAATACTCTTTTCGAACAGTAATATCTTAATCAACAGTAGTAATGTCTTTAGAAACTTGGCCCGGAAACCCTTAAAGAATCTTCGCTCTGCTTCGGAGTAGGAGACGAACTGATCAATGGAAAAAATTTTCACAAACCCTCCTAGTATGTTGTCCACCCAGTGATCCACCGTGTGAGTGATGGTATTATCAGTCCTTTCCAGCTGCTGGATCAACCCTGGAGTCCACTGAGTGACCCGTTCGTCCTTCCAACACTTCTGGAACTCTACGAACCATGCCAGCCACTCCTAAAGCTCGATTGCAAATGTCACAAAGAAAATTTCGTAGCTCTCCGTTAGAATGTACTTGACTTTACAATTTTCCGCCGTTAACCTTGTGTTGCGATTCTCTTTTATCGCAAATTCCTGAATCTGTCTTTCGAACCACTCTTCGATTTCTTTCCTCTCAGGCTTCCAGTACTATCTTATCATTACCTGATCCCTCTCTCAAAATTATCCCTGTCCTGGAAACGAAACCATTTTTTGGCTCGAGGGGTCCTGACCCAGGTTCAGAGGTTAAGGTTTGCCAACAAACCCCTATACTACTGGCCCTTTTAGTAGTGACCTGCTTGCGTAGGTAAAAGTCTCACCCGAAGCAATATGGATGGATGTCTGCACCCTAAGAGAGGATAGGTAAGTCAAGCAGAGCTGCGTCCGGCTTTATAATGACCAGATATATAGATTCCATTCACATCCACATGTGCAGTACCTAGTTACCATACTCTACACATCATACGTTCCTAAACAATAGTTCAGTAGTTATAGTTGTTTTCGCATAAAATATAACAGAACCTACCTAGATCAGATGTTTGCGCAGCAACAAAAATTAACACAATTGCTTTCGTAGCTCAACACAGAACATGCAATCATAATATCTATCATAGATTCGCATCATCAGTACAAATAGATTCAATTACATCAACAACTCTTCACATTCATCAATCCTTCAGATCCTTCTTACAATACCCAAACCCAACCTGCACACATAGCAGCAGGGTCCGCACACAGCAGAACCTAGGAACTCTGCGCACACAACCAGCAGGATTCCTTTCCCCAAAAACCCAAACAGATCTACTAAGCCACAATTCTCATCAAATTCTAATCATATCCTCCCTTACAATTCAAAATGTCCTTCTATTTATAGCAATCTAGCCTAATATTTCCTATGGTCCGCAACCCATGGTTTGTGGACTCTAGGTCTACACTTTAACCCATTACAATCCTTTCAGGGCTTTGACCCACCCCAAAACCCCTGCTCTAGACTAAATATAATCAAAAATATGCAAAATTGGACCAATGTCGCAGCTTGCAAGAGACCTTGTTCCAACACTATCAATCATGGGTTTTTTTCGTCCACATTTTCTAGAATTTCACACGTTCTCTCGCACTAACACCTCAACATTTGATAACCATGAGTAAAACACACATGGTAGCAATCAGACCCATATACTAGATGGGTCTCCTATCCCAAACAATGTGAGGTATGCTTGGGACTTCATATTAGGGGGACCACCTAACTATTGGTGGTACATGTCTCCCCGTCAACAAGATCCTACAAAAAATCCACTGGATAGTGATAATACACACTATCGAAGGAGTTATTTCAAGACTCATGGTAAAAAGGGCATGTGGATCAATTTAAAGGCTAGGGTTAGCATGAGGAGTCTCAAACAGGTTACTTGAACACATAAAATTAAGAAAAACTCAATATTGTTATAAACAAGGGTTTTAGGGAATAAAATTGCAACTAAACAAAATTAATAATAGTAGAAAACTTAAATATTGAAATTGTGTAAAAATCATATAGAATGAAAGCTAAATTTAAGAGAAAACTAAGGGGAAAAATACAACAAATGTTGACGAAAGGCTAGAAAATACATGAAAAACTTTGAACTAGCTTCTCTAATGCACTTTTAAATAAAACATAAACCTAGGGCATGATCAGCATGTCATTAAATGCTTAAAGCACAAGATTTTGTTGTATTTTAACCCTAATTTATCATAAAACAAAAAAGAAAAATGAGTTTAGGGTTTTAAAGGAATGCCACATATGATAAAGACTAGTACCTTTTTAATGTACAAAAAGTGGAATATAGGATACACACTATCCTCGGGATTATTTTGGTGTGATTCTAAATCCAAACAAAACTAGGGCATATAAACTACCTTACCTTAGGGTTTGCAATTTAGGTTCTTCTTTTTCTAAATGATTAAGGGAATGAAAAACTTATCTCTATTCTTAAAATACTTGGATAAAGGGTGTAGCTTAACAAGGTACAGTGAATAAAATATTAAAAAAATTATCTTAGCATAAGAAAATATATCCCATGGAACATAAAACCAAGACAAATCAAATAAACTAACTTATTTCAACATGCAACATTCAATATTCACCAAAAGGATGCGTGAAAAGAGATCACATCACATTACATTGTCCACCCAAGAAAGTCACTCAATTAGGCCTCCATTTCACATTGGAGAGAAAAATCACTAATGAAGAAGTGTAATAATCCAATTGTGACAATTATAAGGGTAGGCAAGTCAATTTTCCTCAACTTAGACTAAAAGGCCTTAAAAATAATTACTAATTCATTATACAAGGTTGATAGGTCACAGTCCAACCCCCAAATAGCTAAATTAATGAAATAACATAATATTGGGCCTCAAATAACTCACATGCGTGATTTTATTGTCGTCCAAGGATGACGTCATCATCCAAAAAGTGTGTCTCGCCATGAAAGGTGCAATGAATAGCTCAAAGGGATGTATATTATCCCATAAGGCATGCCTTTTTATCCAAATGAGATATTAAATCACCAAAATAGCCCTCTAAATCCAATGTCATCCTTCAAGAGGATCGCATCATCATAAAATGAGCACTAGGATGATGTCATCAAGGTAGAATGTGCATTTGTCCCTTCAAAGGGGTCCTAAGTTATTGACACCGTCAATCACCATTAAGAGGAGAAACATTCATCAAGATTTTATAATGCTAGGCTGGGGGTATCATATCATCTCTTGGGTACACTTGACCTCTAAGCAATGTCCAATTTTATATCATCTACATCCAAAGTATTAGGTTTGAGGAAGGGTTTCATCATATGTGGTAAGTCTTCATCAAGGGTAACATTACCCAAATGAGGTCCAACATTCTCCATAAAATATACTACAACATCATGGAATATGGTTGAACAAACTCTATAGTGTTTTAGAGAAGCATCACTTATCCCTCAAGAATCACCTAACACATACTTAAAGAATCAAATCATATCAACATCATGGGTAAAATAACCATAGAAGCATCAAGGTGGACCATATTCAATGCCAAAACCATAAATTATTTCACACAAGCATCATCTCCAAATGTCCTACTACCTTATAATTACGCACAATTTACCATACTTAGGTATGGGAGGGTTATCACATGGCCTTATTGGGTGCTTCCAAATATAAGGACAGGAAAAATTCGTAGGCTGGCCCCTTCAAATGATATGTGCAAGTGATAGTTGGGATGGCTTGGGGTTACTTGATGAAAGGTGCATATTCTTATACTAGGTTATGTAAACCATTGTCCATGAACACCTTTGTAGAGGGAGCATTGTAACAACCTTGGTGAAAATTCCATGTAATAAAGTTAAAATAATAATCACGGTTGATGGGACATGTATTCTGAGCTGAATGTTGGGAAAAATATCCTAACAGGTATTCATTTCGGTTAGTATGGCTAAGGAAATTGGCAAAGGTAAAGGCAAAGGATTTGGAAAGGCATGATGACCTTAATTGGAATTTTATTTATGAAAATAAAGGAAAATAGGAGAAAAGGAAGGTGAAAGGTCATAGGTTGCATGTGAGGAGAAAAATGAAGGAAAATGAATAAAATAGAGGCCACATTGATCAAAAGGCTTTTGTGGATCAATTGGAAAGCTTTTGGTCAGTACATTTTTGGAGCTCTCTCATTATTCTTTCTCTCTCTCATACTCTTGGATACTTAGAGTTTTCTTGGAGAACTCTTAGAGAGTGTGGCATACTTGGTGATTTGGAGAAATAAGGAAAAGGGAGAGCAGAAAATCACAAGAAGACATCAGGATCAGCAGCTACAATGGGTTTTGATTGCAGGTACTAAGTTGCATGTATGTTATCCTCGCTAGTTTTGGCATGCATGGTGTATGCATGTGGTTTTGTGGTCATGATTTTTCATTGGCATGGAGGATTTCCTGGATTGATAATGGATCTTCCTAGCATTTCCATTTCTTGGATAGGCATGTTGTCTTGTGTTCATTTTCTTTGTGTGTTTTCTGGTTGGTTCTCATGTTCCTTTAGTTGTGGGTTGAGTTATTAGTTCTTGGAAGCCTTATTTAGACAAACACTCTGGAAGCCTGACGAACAACTATGGGTTGAGTTACTAGTCTTGTAAGCCTTGTTTGGACAAATGCTTTGGAAGCCCTAAGTGGGTTGAGTTACTAGTCTTGGAAGCCCTAGTTGTAAAAACAGTTGGGATTCAGTTACTAGTCCTAAAAGCCTTAGTTGGAACAAACACTAGAGATCCCTGGAACAGCTTGAGTAGAGACCAATCCATGTTGGTTTTGATGTCTGACAATGAGGTGGAATCACTAGTTGAGGGTTGAGGCAGTTTGGCCTATAGAAGCCCTCGATTGGTTTTGATTGATGTGTTTAATGAGATACCACATTCATGCTTGGAATATGGCATGAGGGTGCTTGGCTGAAGAGATATTTGGCTTAACCATTCTATAGTCGGGTGGAACGTGGAAGTCCCATCTACGGTTGGTTTTCTACATTCATTAATGAAGAGCTCATTCCTTTGGTATTTGATGCATAAATTTATTGGTTTATATGTGGGTTCTATTGATGTTGCATATGTTGTATTTTTGTTGTTATTATGTTGGTTATAAGCATGTATGTTGATAGTTATGATGTGTGGCTCTCTCCATATTTTTACTTGCAAATGAATGCCCAATGTATCTATGGTAAAATATATTGTATTGCAGCTAATGATGTAAGGTAGCAATGTTTCTTAGTGATTCTCATATAAGTATCAAACCCCTATGCTTAGATCTGTTATTTACATCTGTAGTTTCAGTGTTTGTGACATGTTTGAAAAAATGCTTGTCATTGCTAGGAGGGGTCTAGATGAGTTCTTATTGATGTGATTGCTCTCGTATCATTGTCCTATTGTTTTTTATCATCTCTAAACTTTCCAGGAATTTCTGGGCAAAGCACTAGGTTCTGGGCCTAAAAAGGTGGCTCAAGTCCCAAGGACGCTGGCACAGAACTAAGGAATTGGGGCCCTGGATGCTGGCATGATGTGTTATGCCTATAGCTATAGCCTCTTGGACGTTGGCTTGCAATCCTATGCCTGTTTATATGACTCAAAGATGTAAAAAATTCAGTGTGACCCAGGGTTAAAAGTCCTGAATGGTTGGGTTACCTCCTTGAGTTTTTTTTGTTGTTGTACAAGGTCTATATGATGTGTTTCCTTTGGTTCCACTTCCTGAAGGCCGACTAGGAGATTGAATCTCATTATGGTAGCCTATCGCCACATGTTTACCTTGGTTGTTCGATTACTTCAGTATATGTGGGAAGAGGGTGTTATAGAATGGTATCAGAGCATGTTTCAACCCTCAGACTGGATGGGTGGTGTGTTGGTCATGCATTCAAGTCAGTTACATATTTGTTCCTTATGCTTGTGGTTTTGATCATGGTTATAGTGATTTTTCGATGTGAAGGTTGATGGTGTTGTTGTGGGATGTTTCATCATGAGATTATGGTTGTATGTGAATTTTTTTATGCATGTTGGTGTCTATATGTTATGTATGCATTGTCATAGTTGAGGTTGTTGTGCATATGGTCATTGTATGCAATTAGGTCATCATGATGATATTAGTATGTTATGATGCTAATGTGTTGGCTGAGATACGGTAGGAGATGCATATAATTAAAGTGAAGTTGCAAAAAAGGAATTTAGGGTAAGAACAGATCATTATACAAGTTTGTATGCTTGACATGCATGTCTATGATTCATGGTTTTTGTAAGCATTAGGGTTACTTATATGTTTTTCATTCTATTATTATTATGGTTACATATGTGATAAATGTCGGTTGATCAGTGTAGTCATATGCATTATGGTTATGTGTATGCCTTTCATTCTATTGATTTGATGGTTACTTACATGATAGATAGTTAATTAGTGTGATCATATGTACATGCGTTGGTTAGTCAAGCATGGTATTAACTTGATGACTAGGTTATATGTTGTTGATGAGCATGTTATATGTTAACTTGTAGTTAGCTCGATGATTATGCTATATGTTGTTGATGAGCATGTTATATGTTAACTTAATGGTGTTATACATTAGCTAACTTGATTATTTGGGTTACAGCATTAATATCTTGATTTTATATGTATCATTATAAATTGGGTTGGCCTATACAGATGGTTAGGGTTATGAAATTCAAGTATGAGTCAACTTATTTATGACATTGTGTTGTACTAATCTAGATTGATCATACATATGTGATTTTTATGCATGAACGAAAAATGTTTATGAGCTTATGATGTGAACATTTTAGTTAGTTATTTTTATGGATATCATTATCTTATTTGTGTTTGAGCTTATGTGTTGTGAAGTTATATTGTGCTAACTAGATTGATTTTGCAGACAAGATAGCCTCCCCTAGAAAACATTAAGGTATGAGCTTGCTTATGTTGTCTAATTTGTACTTAAATGTGTGATTATGTCATCTATTTGGTGTTTGAGTGTTGGTGTCTATTATGTCATCTATTTATTGCTGAATGTTTAATTAATCACATGATATGAGTATGTTTCTAGAAGATTGCACGAAGAAATGATTTGGTCTTAAGATGGTTGCACTAATGTAATATGTGTTGAGATAGTTGATGTGTACTTGAGTATAAGTAGGTGATAGTTGTAAAATTGTGATTTTGACTACTAGTTAATTATGACATGATTGTTAGTCTTGGTAGAGGTTAAATTTAGTTAATAGATATGATTTCTGGATATTTGGAACATGTGATTGACATGTGTGAACAGTTGCAAGGAAACATGTTTGGTATTAACATGACAACGTAAGGTAATTGACATATTGTATATTTATTCATGCACTGACAGTTATGTGTTTATGGCGATATGATGTAGGGGATTACATGGCAAGAGACTGCCATGAAATCTTGAAGAAGGCTCGGGTTGAGCTTTCCTTTGGAAGCATTGGGAACCATGGGGATTGAGTCATGGTGTTTGTTGCTATTTTTTTTTATTTTTTTCTTTTGTGATTCGTTTTTGCTTTATTTGCAGTTTTTTTTATTTCTAGTGTATGGCCATACCACTTTGTTTGTAATGTTGTATTGTATTGGTTTTCATGGTTTTCTTATTATTTGTTTCTTATTCTTTCCTGCATGTTTCGAGGGTCTTGGGAATTGGTTAGGAAAGAGGAAAGTTGATGGAGTTCGGGGAGAGATTTATGGTACCCAATAGGTAATTAAAGACTTGTATGAAGCTCGGTGCATGTATAAGGGTAGCTAAAGGTAAGAATACAATAGTTAGTTCGATTGGTTGGGTCCATTAAGGTAAATGGACGGTGGCAAAACAGTCGCGAGAAATGTATCACGAAAGGTAAAGCGAATGGAGCTAAGGTGTTAAATGCCTTGGTTATGTTGGGAACTGTTGTTCTCAACGTTGTGCATGTTGTGCATGAATAAAGGGAGTTGTCTTAACCTAGGCCTTATGATATCTGGTAATTATGTTGTGATCATGATTATGATAATGTATATATATGTATATATGCATGTATGTATGTCGCTATCTAAAAAGATCATGATTTCTTTATGTTGATGTTTATATATGTATACATGTATGTATGTATGTATGCATGTCGTGTCTCACAGGGTCATCATGGATCATGATTTTTTAATGCTAATGTTTATATGTATGTTGTTGTCTGAAAGGATAATGATTGTTTTATACTAATGATTATATATATGTATGTATGTATGTATGTATCTGTGTCACTATCTAACAAGGTTGTCAAGGATCATTCTTGTGGAGGAATGATTTCTTATGCAGGTGAATAACATGAATAGGTTCTCTATCTTATGAGGAATCAAGTGGGAATCGTAATTCTAACAGATCTATGAGGGCAGTATCATGTGGACATGAATTTATATTATATGCTTGTACTATTCCTATATTTATTTTATGGGCAGGTAATGCTAAGGGGTACATCAACAAAGTGAAAGTAGTGTGATCTGTGTAATGCTAGGATAAGCATGGATAGTGGAAAGACATTAAAAGAAATATTTCTTGTGGGGAGTGTGTGGTCTATGGATGTGCAGTAATACTATTGTGTATATGTTGCACATCTTGTAAAACAATGATTGTACCTATGGTGATGTGTACATGTAACATATGTGTTATTGTGTACATATGATGTTGCATGCTTTTTGCATATTTGGTGTTGCTATATATTGCATATGCAGTTCTACGTATAGATGGTGCTATGTACATGTTAGGATATGTTGTGCGGTTTACATATCGTACTATGCACATGTTGGATATGCGGTGTTGTGTTCATATGGTGTTGTGCACATGTTGGATATGCGATGTTGTGCACATATGGTGCTATGTAAATGTTGTATATGAAGTGTTATGTACATATGGTGTTGTTTTCATGTTGTACATATGGCGTTGTGTGCATAATTGTACATATGGTGTTGTGTGCATGTGTTGTTGTGTACATGTTGTGCATGTGGTGATGAGTGCAAGTGGTGTTGTGTACACGTTGTGCATGTGATGTTGTGTTCATATGGTGTCGTGTACATGTGATGCATGTGGTGTTGTGTACACGTTGTACCAGTGGTGCGGTGTACATGTGGCATTGTGTACACGTTGTGCAGGTGGCACCATGTACATGTGACGTTGTGCACACGTTGTGCAAGTAGTATTGCGTACAGGTCGTACTCTATAGATGTTGTCAATATGGTACTAGTATATACATGGTATTGTGTGCATGTCGTACATGTTGTGTTGCGGGATTCGGTACTATGTATGTGTATCGTGTATTCATGGTATCATGACATGTATATTTGTTGTGTTTTACTCGGTATATGTATATGCATTGTGTTGTATTGTACACTGGATTTAGGTGTATGTATTATGTGCTAGTGTAGGCACATGTATTGGGTTGTACTGTACACCAGGTGTAGGTGTATATGTTGTATGCGGGTGTAGCCATATGTATTGTGTTTTATTGTACACTGGGTGTAGGTGTATGTGTCGTATGCTGGTTTGGTTGGGTGTATTGTATGGTGTTGTATGTCGTATGTGGGTGTATGTGTTGTGATGTACACTGTGTGTATGTGTACATGATTGAAGAGAATCAAATGCATTGGGTGATTTTCGAGTGTGGCAACCGATCCTGTGATCTACGATTCTAACTTATGATGGTTACATGTGATTTATGATTATGGTTATGGTGATTTCATGAGATTCATGATTTTAATTTATGATGGTTTCATTTTGAGCAAACCAGATGTGATATGTTTATACATGATGATCGATCAAAAAACTAGTTTGACTTGTTGTGAAATGAAGTAAATAGAAGTGCAAGTGTACCTTATTGATGGGCTATCCTTGAGGTATGATGTGAAGTTATTTCAATTTATTTTAAATCTAATGGAAATTATGTGCTTGGTACAGGAAACATGTAATGCCTAGTTGGGTGGTTAAAACCGACTGCAAGAATTAGTAACAGCGGTGAAAAGGAATGGAAACAGACAAAAATATGTTGGTGAAGCACTTCAGGGGCAGGGCCATTGTGCGACACTGGTACCCAATAGTGTACATTTATTTCTATGAGCATGCTATGACCGATATGATGGTTTTGAGGTAGATATATGCCTTGGTTTTTTGTATCTTCCGATGTGAGGAAGCCTTGCTAAGGGATGAACTGCCCGAGATGGGGGTTCCAGTGGAACTTGGAAGGTGAGTGACTGCACAGAAGGGGATTACCGGATTTCCCAAGGGACTGTGCAACAAAGAAGGGAAGGCCAAGGATGGATTTGTTTCAGTCATTAGCATTGCTAGATGGAATCAGATACACATTGGGAGTGTACCCTGGAACAGTGAGTTGGTAAATGTTCACTGAGGGTACAATAACACAGATTGTAGCGTTGGACATTGGATGCAAACTTTGACTATGATAGTGGATTCTAGACTTCCTGGTACTACTTTTGAGGGTGGAGGTGTGAGCCTCTGGATTCCCTTGCTACTTGATACATGCATCGTATCCTTTTATTTTTTGGTGGAGAAAAATTTGTATATGTGAATATTATTGTAAATATTGTATCGAGTTGGTTTATAAAGCTCCACAGAAAATATGGTTATTTGTTGGTTGAAGAAAATGTGCTTAAGTATATGTGGTTGTTATTGTAAATACCGTAATGAATTGTGTTATAAAGCTGTAATAAATTATATGATTTTTATGTTTTCAATAGTGGTCATTGTAAATACTGCAACAATCTATGTTATAAAGATCCATAGGTAGTATGTTTTGTTTTTCTGGTTGTAGGTGTCATTGAACACCGAGGACAATGCCCCCCAAGGGGGAGGGTTCTGTAACATACCTGGTGAAAATTCCATGTAATAAAGTTAAAATAATAACCACGGATGGGACACGTATTCCAAGCTGAATGTTGGGTAAAACAACCTAGCAGGTGTTCATTTCGGTAAATATGGCTAAGGAAATTGGCAAAGGAAAAGAAAAAGGCCTTGGAAAGGCATGAGGCACTAATTGGAATTTTATTTGTGAAAATAAAGGAAAATAGGAGAAAAGGAAGGTAAAAGGTCACAAGTTGCATGTGAGGAGGAAAATGAAGAAAATAGAGGCCTCATTGATTAAAAGGCTTTTGAGGATCAGTTGGAAAGATTTTGGTCAGTACATTTTTTGAGCTCTCTCATTATTCTCTCTCTCTCTCTCATACTCTTGGATACTTAGAGTTTTCTTAGAGCACTCTTGGAGAGTGTGGCATACTTGGGGATTTGGAGCAATAAGGTAAATGAAGAGTAAGAAAGCGCAATAAGAAATCAGGAATAGTAGCTACAACAAGTTTTGATTTTAGGTACCGAGTTGCATGTATTTTTTCCTCACTATTTTTGTCATGCGGAGTGTATGCATGTGGTTTCTTGGTCATGATTTGTCATTGGCATGGAGGATTTCCTAGATTGATAGTGGATCTACCTAGCCTTGCCATTTCCTGTATAGCCATGGTGTTGTGGGTTCATTTTCATTGTTTTTTTTCTAGTTTGTTCTCATGTTCATTTAGTTGTGGATTGAGTTATTAGTTCCTGGAAGCCTTGGTTGGAAAAACACTCTGGAAACCTAGTGGACAACTTTGGGTTGAGTTACTAGTCCTGGAAGCCTTGGTTGGACAAACACTCTAGAAGCCCTAAGTGGGTTGAGTTATGTTGAAGAATGTAACTAGGTTCGGTCTTCATAAATTGTACTTGAGTCAATACTTATTGTACTTGTAACAATGCTGGTGAAAGTTCCATGTATTAAAGTTAAAATAATAACCATGGTTGATGGGACACTTATTCCAAGCTAAATGTTGGGAAAAACATCCTAGGGGTGTTCATTTGGTTTATTATTTATGAAAATAATGCAAATTAGGAGAAAAGGGAGATGAAAGGTCACAAGTTGCATGTGAGGAGGAAATTAAAGGAAAATAATGTAAAATTAAGAAAATAGAGGCCTCTTCTATAAAAAGGCTTCTGAGGGTCAGTCGATACCTTTTGTTAGTGCATTTTTGGAGCCCTCTCATTATTCTCTATCTCTCTCATAATCTTGGATAATTAGAGTTTTTCTTGGAGCACTCGTGGAGAGTGTGGATACTTGGTGATTTGGAGAAAGAAGGCAAAGGAAGAGTAGGAAACAGGGAAAATTTTAAGAACCCCCCTAAATTTATATATATAATAAATGGGTGAATCCCCATGATACATAGGAAAAATGGAAGGCGATTTTATTAATAATATAATATGTATATATAATTTTTTGGCGAATCTCTCATGAGATTATATTATCTTGTAAAATCATGGCGAAACACCAATACAAATGGTGAATCACTACTACAAAATGGTGAATCGTTGTCTAGTGGAGTTTGGGGTGTTGGTTCCAATGAAGATATGGTAGTTGAACCAGGATTAGAAGGAAGAGAACCACTGAGACCAAGCATGGAAAATGGTGACACTGCCCACGCGTTCACGACTCCTTCACGCCTTTGCTTCTTTGGTTTTGGTTCGAGTGCACATGTGATGATGAATCCTCGTTGAACTTGTGGTTATCATTTCAAGCATATTACAGGTCTTCTTGAAATTTTAACAACTATTCCTCAATAACCTTGAAGGGCTCAGAACCTCTCTTGACTTTTAGCTAAGTCAAATTAGACTACAACAGTGTCCATGATAAGTAAGGAAATTTACTCAACTATACTAATGAAAATCCATACCTCTGGGATCGGGAGGCCAACCTTCAAACATGTGATCATAATAGATGGGCAAAGGACCACATGGCTGGCTTAGGTGGTGGAGATAATGGCACATCGAGCTATCTGGCGGCTACTAGGGTCTGCTGGCTGTCGGCTGAGGACCATCTAGGTGAAACATTTTATCCTATTCATACTACCCACAAGTGGTGGATAACAATTCCTTAGGAGGCCCATTTTAGACCTCAAAATTTCTCTAATGTTTGTATGTGGTGCCGCAATATCTCGTAGTTCACATGTTGGATGATGATTGTTGTTCTTAAGTGAATGAACGTCATCTCTCCCCTTAAGAGTTTTATATGGGGCATTAATTGACCTTTTTGGTGACGATGTCATAAGTCACTATGCCCTTAGCAACATTGTGCTTCCTTGAATGGGGTTTTTGTTCATTTTGGAGGGATATAACAAGGACAAATCATTTGAGTGTGTCTTTTCCCCTAATTCAACTTCTATTGTACTTTGATTTTTTGTCTTGGGCTTACCATCCATATCACCTAATATGTCTTTCTTGCAACTAACCCAAAAATCATTCCAATTCCTTATGCCTGCATTCTGTCGCACACTATTACCATCAGGTTCAAGAGATTGATCTCTTTTATTTTTCTCAGGAGGGTATATCTATGACAAGTCAATTGGATGTGCCTTCACCCATGCTTCAAATTGTTTTGTTTTTTTCTAGGTTTTTGTGACATTCTTCATTTTTCTGCCAAAAGTCTATGTACTCCTTCCCAAAAACCGATTCCGTCAGATCCATTTTTCCAATAACACTGCCAGGTTGGCACATTGGATCAACTATTTACTTCTTCATGTGCCATGGCTCAATAGAATAACGTTATCTTTCTGGAGTTACTTATTTTAGGAATATCATTTTTAAGCCTTTTTATGAGAAGGATTCATGATGAAGTGTAACAGCTTGCACAATTTTAATGAAAGTAGCTTAACACATTAACCAAAAACTAGCTTGTATCAAAAGAAATTACATTCTACATGTTAAGTGTTTGATAAAAGTTCACGTGGATAATAATTTATAAAAAATATTTGAAGCCTACAAATGTTGTAGTAATGGATTAAAATTTTATGTAGAGTAATGAGAAAATGGTTGTAAAAGAATGGATGAGTGAATTGGTTTGATGTAGAGAGAGTTCTATGGAAATTGGAAAAATCCAATCAACAAGCCATGTATTATTTGTAAACAAGGGATTACAGCCCATTCATTCAACCAACATGGATCCTTCGCAAAAATTAAAGTATGGCCTCCCTTCCTAGTCTTGTACAAAAATCACTATTTTTGGAATGGATACAAGGACTTTGTTCTTATTGTAGCTCGCAAAAAGAAACTTACTAACAATGCCAATAATGAATAGGATTCTAAGTCCAAACTAAGTTTTTCTAGAGCTATGGGGTTTAGTTAATTTTAATGAAAATATGAGAAGAAAATTGTTATAAATGATATCCTTGGTTGCAAGCTTTCATGCCGATGCCACCACTCACACAAGAGAAAGACAATCAAATCATGTTTTCGTATTATTTCTTGATTGTTCAAGCTTAGAAATCAAATATGTGGTAAAGGATTTATAGCCTACTATTAATGGTTTCCTATATGTAGTGAGGACACTGAATTAATATTTATTTCCTCTAACTAGATTCCTATTATTTTGGGTCGAGGACTACTTAATGGAGAATATATCATATCTAATACATCCTCAACACTTCCATTATAGAGAATCCATTGAGGCTAAAATTATGTATCTATGCAATTAACCAAAAACATTAAGAATACATATATCCTTCAACTCATCCCTTACCCTGTGATTTTTTGGTTATATATCTTCCCATCAACAGTGGCCCACATAAACATTTTCATCACTTAGACATCATTAATGGCTACCAAGTTGGTCGTGCATATAGCTTAATAGGATGTGGCATCAAGGGGAATGGTGTGAGTTGAATTTTCTCAAAATGTAGTCCACCATTGTCACACCGATTCACTTAAGTCTCAACTATTTTTTTAATGCTCTACTATTCACAAACCATTTTCATTCCTCCCTCTTTCACACAGAAGACAAGAAATTAAATAAAACAATGTTTAATGGTAAATTGGAACAAATGTTTGAGACATGATCAATTACATCAAGCATGAACATAGAAGAAATTATAGCCTAGATAATTTTCATCCTTTACTTAATAACCAACAATTTCCAAATGCTCATTTAGCTTGAGCTAGTATGCAATTTGTTCTCTTGGTTTCTTTTATTTTACCATTAAAAACAATTTTATCTTGAACACTTCAATATCTATGAATTTTTAATATATCATTCCAATAATAATAAGGAAAATAACACTCAACTCAAAGGTAAAATACAATGTATTGTGCCACACATTAACAATTCAACAACTTGTAGAAGATTGTTATGGTTGTAGGTTCCCAAAAGAATTTTCCCACCAAGTCTACAGTAAGAAATGCAAAAACATAAATCGGATAAATGTCATTGTACATGTACTTTGTGAGTAGAATGTGTAGCACTCAATATTGTTGTGATGATTTGTTAGTTATGCCAATGACTAAGTAAAGGAATGGTGGTTGTGGGTTCATCATCCAAGAATCTAACTAGAAAGAAGAAAATAAGAAATGATTGTAGCGGGTTCATCATGCAATCCTCTTGTATTTATATATTTTCTTGTGGGGGTTTTCCCTCCTTAATTAATTGAGAAGGGCTCATGGCAACCCCAAATTTGGGCTTTTTGCCCCAGCTGCCCCAAAACTTACCCCATGCTGCCAAAACACTGTGTAATTGGGGTTTTCCCCTTTATCAAAGACTATGGCCTATGGGGATTGATAGGCTACTTTGTTCCCTGAGCAATTAATCCATAGGGGACATTACAAACACTCCAAGGTCATCATGTCTCGTCTTGGACACTCATATTTCCATGTCCCGTGTCATTGTGTCAGCTGACTTAGGCAACCAGTAATGAGCATTCTCTCGGTTACACCACCCTTATTATATCACTAAGAGCCCCATTCTATAGATTTCCTTTATGAATTTCTTGAAAGTTGAAACTAATGTCCTAGTTAGTGCTAATTGTGGTTTTGATTTTCCAGTACAAAATCATAGACTATCACAAAAGTTTAAGATGTGCAAGAGGGCTAGGCTTCAATATCTTTCTACAACCTACAAACTCTTACAAGTCGTGTGATACTTTGTGCTGCAATATTATAGTCAAGATTTTCAGGTTGAAAATGAAAGTAGAAAACAAATTTCTAAGCAATCTGGATTACATAGATCAGAAAATTAGATAAATTTCAGGATTCCATCATTTAATGATAGTATTATCTTTCTTGTAATTGAAAGAGAAGAAAATATAGACTCTCTGATAGCGAGAGCATCATCCTTTTCCAGAGGAATTAGTAGATTAATATGTCTATACTAATTGTCAATATAATCTCATATAAGGATAAACATACAAAAATGTATCTATCAGCATTCTAAAATTTAAATAAGGTTATCACCTGTAGAGTCATTGTTCAGCTGCCTAGATGTCTGCACCTATCCTCCCTTAATAGAAAATAATTGAGGCTCCACTTTGTTAGAAATCCTATATTCGTGAATGAATGGGTTCACAGGTGAAGTTCCAGCATTTCCCCGTTCTTGGTATGTCTCCTAATTTATTGCTTCATTGAAACTACACGAGTATTGGATAGCTGGAAACTTCATATGTGTGTATAAGGATGAAGTACATGTATACACCACAACTTTATTATCACAAACTGATCACAATATTTCAAGGCCCAAAGAAGGGTTAGATGTTCAAAAATAGATTCAAGAGAAGTGTCAAATGTAGGCATATGATGCCAAATCAGAGGTAGAAAAGTAGAAAAAACTATAGCAAATTTTGTTACCAAGATAGATATCAATTTGCCTATCTTGATTCCACTTTCCTTTGGACCTTCTGGCTGCTGAAAGTTCTTCCTGGTGTATCTTGATTTCCCCAGCTCAAAATTCTAGATTTTGGATGGGGTTGGATGGGGTAGGGCAGGTCTTTTACTGCATATTTCTCCTCTACGCTTCCAGTTGATGGGAAAAGCCAGATTTCAGAATAGGGTTTTTCCTTTGAACCCGTCTTTTCCATTGAAGATGATTCAAATCCTGTGCCTCTATCTTTAGCTCTTAGACTTTTATTTTTGATTGCTTTGGTGTGTGAGTATCAGTTCATCTAATACTTGTTTGCCTAATCTTTGATCCTTTGAAGAATTTTGAAAGTGCCTCCTTGTTTCAAAGGGATTCTCCAGTTTCACTACTGCATGCAGGGGAGGGGATCTACTTTCTTCCCTTGACTAAAGACTTAATTGAAACTATTGTCTCTCACTTTTTTGAGATCCTTTGCAGGGGAAGGACCTGTTTTCAAGAAAAATTTGGTTTAGATATGATTTTATTTAGAAAAATTCCAAGAATAGGTAATTTTTACATGTATTAGCTACCGCTACAGAATATTTTAGCACACTTTTTCTTGATGCTCTTTGTTTGTCAATAAGGATTACTAAGGATCACTATTTCATTGATAGCTTTCAGCACAAACATTAATGATTAAATAAGCTCTTTTAATGATACCACAGTTGTGCATATTTGTTGTTACGACCCTTTGTTCCCAAAGTTTGTTAGATCTCACCAAAATCCTCCTACACCTTATTCAACTTTCCACTTTATTTTCCATGGCAAACAATGCCCTATCTAATGCATAAGGCTTATGGTGGGCCACACCATATTTAATGACGTGAATTTCTGTCATACTTTATGGAAATCCTATTTCTTGTGTCACTTTAGTACAGGTGACATATCTGTCAGAGGTTGACCCAAACCAGGAAAAGCCATTTTTGGATATTGTGCTTTGATGTGAGCTATTATAGGAAAGGTTCTGTTGTTAAAATTTTAGGTCATTAAAGTAATGGTTAAATTTTAAAATTTGTGTAGATGAAACAATTGTGTGTGGTGTAATTTGAGGGTCTATAAAATGGCAAGTCAATAAGATGACAAACTTGGCTACATATATGGTGAGAGAGAGATTATAGGAAGTGAAAGGTCACTGGACAAATAAAGAGTCATAGGAATTGGAATCTTTAGTGTTAACAACTCTATTATATGTTCACGTGCTTCCAAATCCATTTTCTTTTGCTCTGTCTTTGTATTAAAATTGTCAGTGTCTCATTTCATAGTATTTTTGTCTTATTGAATGATCTAGAATGGCATTCAACAACAAATGATTCATGGAAGAGATGAATCCCTTTCCGTCCAGGAGAAACAGTTTTTCACCCAGCCTAGTGAGCGACATCAACAAGAAGAAATACTTTGCTAGTAGATATCACAAGTACAATGGCTCAAGAAGGAGAACACAACTCGAAATTCTTCCATAACTCGATGATTCGACATTGGAATTGTAATAGAATTACTCATCTTAAGAACAATCATGGTAATAAGCTAACTTCTTGTCAACATATTGAGCACAAACCAACAAAATGTTTCTGGTCTCTCCTCTCAAAACTCAAATAGGACGGTTTCACTACCATTCACATGATCACTAAACACATCCCCTAATTAGTCTTGAAAGAACATACTGCCAGTCCCATGAGGCCCATCACTTTAATATATTTCAAATTGACTGTCATGGATATGCCTGCCAGAAAATATCCAACTCCTGAAGTTTTCACCACAAATTTCTTCCACCACATTTGGTTCACCATTAAAAATGAGGTCTAGGCATTGAAAGAAAAGTTACACTAAATATGAGGTGCCTTTCCAACCATAAATTATACCTTCGTCACTCTAATTCTAAAAGAGGACAAAGCACTCTATCCCTCCAAATTCCAAGCTATAGGTCACTGCTATGTTATTTACAAAATGAGATGAGAGGGGTGCACTAGCTGTATTAATACAATGATTGCATCTTGTAGATCTAGTCACCTCTTAAGGTTTCCATCTCACACGGCTACTAGATCTAACACTGGTGGGTTTTTTACAATCAAGGGCTCTATACCTTGGCTCATTGAGGTTTTTTACTTTTCAACTTCCACTAGATCTACTCCCTTCAACCACCAAAAAATTGTGACATGCATATTTTTTCACTGGTGTGGCTGATTACAATCAAACTGTAAGATGCAAAATTTTGGCTCCATTTCCACATTGGGTTCATAATACTGATTTTGTGCAGTATTGTAGCTTTTATTCCCTCAAAAGGTTGTCCTTCCATACATATCAAATCCCTATCTTGCAAGGCAATTTTTTCCTTGCCTAGGCACTAGATTGAAGCTTGCCATCAAAGACCAAATTTTTATGTCATTTCTAAATTGGTATCATAATAATATTTTGAAAATTATTGAGGAAGTTATGACTATTTTATGTTATGATTTTGTTCAAACTCACTTGGAGTCGCAATCCTCGTGGAAAAGGGAGATCCATTGGATGTAAAATTCGCCTTTTTTTTTTACAAAATCTAGATCTACTTGTGCTGCTTCATGGCATAGTGACAGTCATAAAATTAGATTTTTTGTGAAAGATCTAGCATGACAACAAGATGCATTTGCACAACCACCACATTTGGGAAACCATGATGGTCATGTTCAAGACCATGTAGCATGTTCTCCAACCATCATTGGTCTCTAATCAAGAGATCTTAATCCTATGACTTGTTTTGTAATGTCAATGATCTTTATTTTGCTCCAACATCTTCTATCTCACCTAATATTCTTCTTACTGACCCCTGCATTCTCAGTAGAATCATAACACTTTGAGTGTTATTATTCATTAAGTTTTGTACCTCTTGAATTGGAATTGTGTTAGGTAGCTACATAACAACTTTGAGTTTTCTTCCAAGTCTGGGTAATTGTCTATGATTTATGGCACATATGCAAGTCTTGAAAGCATGAGAATGTGAAAGAATAAACTCTTGGGATAAATACCCATTTTATTATAAGGGCTTATCTTACGTTGATGTCATAATGTCAACAAGTACATTTGTAGATAGATTTACACAAAGATAGTGTCAGCAAGGACATTTGTAGATAGCTTGACACAAAGACAATGTCAACAAGGACATTTGTTAGTGTGCATCTTGGTGTGCATTTGTGGCTTCTTCAGCACAAGCGTACACCACAGTGATGATTTGGTTCTATGCTTGTGCTGAGGTGAGAAATAACAATGTTGTTCAATTTTCCTAGAACATAGTTTAGATTTTTATCATCCTTGCTAGCATGTGAAGGTTTGTTAGACCTTGTATATTCTCATGTTGTATATGTATTGGTTAATTTAGTGAAACTGGCACCTCCCCATTGGCATCTTTTGATCACCAAATTTCCAAATGCTATAAAACGGTTGAGCAAGGTTGCAGTGAGTGAACTCTAGTGTTTTTGCTGAGGCAAACACCATGCTTCTATCAAGTAAAATGTCTAGTGTTGCAATCCTTAGGGTAATTAAGGACTTGAGCTCTCTTGCTTCCTAACTTAACAAGGAAAAGGATTATTAGGTACTACCTTATAAAGATCATGATGAAAGTGTCATTATAATCAAGAGTCAAAATTTAGCTATTTAACTTCTATGGAAACAACTGGGTCTCTGCATCAGTAAGATAGAAAAAATGGTCATCTTCATTGTCTACTGTACCTGTGTCTTCTAGTGTTAATGGATTTTTACTCCCTCTGCCACCATATATTGACATATTCTTTTGTAATATGTGAAAAGTTGCAACCTCATCAACTGACACTTACCCAGCTAGAATACACCAGTGATGAGATAAAATCAATGCAAGTTCATCTTATTCCTCAGTGCTCAAGATCAAGGCCCATTGATTACACATAATCCAAGGGACTATCCTTCACTTGAAAAGTCAAACAGCCAATAAACCCCAAGGCAAAAATCTCAAGGTGAGGCCACTTGTGCTACATTATTAGATTGACTTGGTAAACTGATATCCTATTGCCTGTTCAGATTGTTGGGTGTTTTTTTTTTTATTGTACAGACTTTAAACATGTGCCCAACCCATTTCCTTGTAAGCACTACTAAGCATAGGATGATAGTATGGGAATTTTCCTAGATTGGATTCCAGCTAGTTATTTCCTTTGCTTTTAGGCATATGGAAAGTTTAGTGCATTCTAGGGGAATTTTATTTCTTATTTCTTTGTGTCAAGCTATCTACAAATGTCCTTGCTGACATGGTGACATCAACGTAAGAGAAGTCCTTATAATGAAATGAGTATTTATCCCAGGATTTTATTCTTGCACATTCTCATGCTTTCAAGGCTTGCATATGTACTAGAAATCATAGACAAGTACCCAGACTTGGAAGAAAACTCAAAGTTGCTATGTAGCTACATAACCCAATTCCAATTCAAGAGGTACAAAACTTAATGAATAATAAAACTAAAACTGTTATTTTTCTACTGAGCTCCATTCTGTAGAAACAAAGATCTCAACGAGTTAAAACTCAATTCATAGACCATTGAAGGGATAGATTCAGCATTCAATATTACAATGAGAATATATGAATTACACCAACCTTATCTATGCATTCCCAGAGTACCTGTATTTCCCAGCAACCTTTTTTCCAATGTCTGAATAATCTGTGTTAAAAGTATGGTTTTAATTTTAAGTACATTTATATATTGATACTTTTGCAATCTACAATGACATCACATGTCTAGATCAGAACCATAATATCATAGATGAAGGCCCAACCAAGATAAGGAACACAATAACCAAAATGGATATATCATATTTTTAATCGGCTTTGGATGGTGAGGAACTACATTTTTTATTTCCCAACAGATGATTGTAATGTTAAACAAGTATCTAATCTTTTTCATCCAAGAGTTCTATATTATTAGTATAAAATGAGCCAAAGTTAATTCTGAAAATATTATGAGAAGATAAAATCCCAAAGCATGACAATTCATTACCATCAGTAGCGTACTTAAAAGGATTCTCGAGATTCTCAGGATCATGCTTGCTGACATCCCAATGCCAAGAATTTTCCATTGTTACTGTTGTTGTAGGATGAACTGCCAAATATGTGTCACTGACAAATTCTTTAAACTGATGTCTTTTATCCACTATTGATTGTTCTAGAATTTTCCCATTGCTTTTGTGTTTTAATTCTTCTAGCAGAGCCCGTGATTCTACATTGTCAATACCTTGAAAGTTCAAGTCAGAATCTCTTACATCTGGTAGTAGAAATTATGAGGCTAAAGGCTTGTGCTCAACCGCGTTCTGAAGGGATGTTTTAGGAAACTTTTCCAGTGACATTACAGTAGCTTTCTTATTTCTATCAATATCCTCATTTGTCATTATAATATTCATTTGTGCAGATTTGTTTTTTCTAATCTCTGTATCCAAAAACCTTATTTCATGTTCACTTATACATGGGTTTGTAATTCCATTATTTTGTACCCGCTGCAGTTCCCCTGCTTTTGTAAATCTTGTTTTCGGGCTATCTGCAAAACTCTGGTCTTGATCAGAAATAAATAGTTCCCTTGAAGATTGCAAATCTAAATTATGATATAAGGTTTTTTCAGGGCCTTTAGAACTTGGGCCTTTTCTTTCCTTTTCAAGTTCACCGTCTTTATGAATTTTGGAAACTTCATTGATAGGAGGAGGAATGTCGAAATCTTTAAGTCTCACATGTTCTACACTGCTCTTTTCTTGAGAAGTGATCATGCATTTTGTCACTTCAGGATGAAAATTATCTACAACAATTGACTCGATTAAGGCTGCAGAAGATGGGTGTTCAAGCATCTTCCCTGTTTCTGGTCATATGCCAAAGATTGAGGGTCTTCTTTCTGACTAAGAATAGATCCTATAGAATTTTCTGCATGGGAGCACCCTTCACCACAAACAGAAGGGTGTGCCACATCATATATCATATCTTGTTCGAAAATAGAAACTTTTTGTCTTGTATTGCCAGAAACTTGATGACCTATTTGAAATAGTTTGTCTACACATCAAGGCAATAAATTATATAGATTTCTCAAAAATAAGTCAAAACCTTTCCAATTTACTCTGATATTCTTCACCTCAACCAATTATTTGAAAGATTAGAGGACAAGCTACTAATAATACTTTAACTTAAATCATTATTACTATTAAAAACTCAAAATTGTAATTGAGAATATACTCATATCTAGGTCAGTGGCATGCCAATTAGGAAGCAGCAATTTCATTTATCAGACTGGTATCCTAGTAAAATCATTTCATTTGTCTAGCTATTGTTATTTGATGGCATTGATTTACTCAACTTCCTTTTAGGTGTAAGCATAAATAAGGGTTTCTTGTACATGATAGGCAAGGCTCAATCTAATAAGAAGTAGAAATATGGAGTTTATCTCAGAATAGTTTTAACTTTTCAATTATGCAAGTGAAAGAGTTTTGGCTGATTTGGAAGTACAGACTACCATTATATGGAAAAAGTTGTTATCATAATATACTTTTTGCAATAATGTAATATAAGATGGATTTTCCAAAAAATGTAATAATAATAGAAAATGAAGAAATCCAAAGCTTGAAATAGAGGCTTGGCTTTTATGATTTCAGCTCCATTCCTAGCACAATACGGATATTTCCAGCACGAGTATGTATTTAAAATTATTATTTACTTATGGCAACAGTTATTTCTTGCAGTTTTATGACATGTCATTAAGGGACAACCTCTTGGGTCAGCTACTAACAATTTCAGGAAACTGATGGCCCTAAAGATTACTCTCCAAATTGCTAGAGAAAAGGAATTACAAATATGCATATTTATGGTGATTCTTATCAATCAAATGGATGAGAGGTGTGTTCTCAATGAAAAACTATACTTTTTTGCCACCTTTTCAAGACATCAAAAATTCTTCCAGCATATTCGCTCATCCCTCTTTCCCGCATGTTTACAGGGAGTAGAACCATGAAGCAGACAGACTCATGAAAGTTGAAGTGGAAATGGACAGAGGATCTTGAATTATTTTTTAAAAGACTCTGGAAGGCTCCATAGAATATTTTCACACACACAGCTTCAAATCTAATTAGAGACTAACTATGGATGTTTTCTCTTTTTTGCACAGGAAACCCTACAGTTATGAATTCCTATCAGCACTATTCTAACAGTGTTTTTTTTTTATAAAAACAGTATATGATATGATATTGCAAGATCTTGGGCTGATATGATTTCTACAGGATGACCTCATCTCAAATATAGATGTTTTCTATCTTCTTAACATTTTTTATAATTGTTGATGTTCTCTTTTGCAAAACAGTTTGATACCCCTATTCTTTTATGAGGGAAATTTTGGGCCACAAGCCACAGGAATGCCACAAGCATATGCAGTTGTAATTTTGTATATACAATAAAATCACTTGCTTCCTTCTTTGGAAAAAGAAAAAAAAATCATGAAGAGCCAACTAAGATCAAGGAATTGTTTTGCAAGTACCTACAGACCATGTCATGGAGATACTTAGAAAGTAGAAACCTTTTGTAGTTCTCTGGTGGAGAATACTGGCATCATAAACAGATCTTTGCTCTTCATCACAAAACAGGATAACACATCCTGTTAACAGGGGAAAAAACTTCAGTGTTTGGCTACGGCAAGTGCCCAAGGAAAAATCTGTGAAATCTTGGAAGTCAAATTACAGTTATTGTGCAAGTACTAGAAGACAAGATATCATTACATTACTTTGCTGGCCAGAATAGAGTTCATGAACGAACTAGGAAATCTAGAGTGACCATTTAAAGGATTATACCATAATCTCCTTATAGAGTTCTATGATGAGTTAGTTGGGCAAGTTACGTCTTTATCCCTTTTATCAAAGCAAATCTCAATCAATGGATGATCAGATTTCTTATGCATTAACTGGGACTTATTTCATGTTCATAATTGTAATTTGTATATACTAGAGAATTGATGGGTTTAAATAGCAATGGAATTCTCCAGTGACAGTAGGCAAGCTCTGCATGAAGGTTTGGATATATTAGTTACAATCTGGAAGTAGCAGATTGGAAAGTATTATATATGCAAGCAAAGAGAGACCAATGAAAACAAAGTAAACAAATAAACAAAAAAATTCTACTAGTGCAAATCCCAAATCTACTTACGGGTTTTCTTCTATGATATATGCAAGCAGAGAGAGGCCTATGAAGACAAAGTAAACAATTAAATTATAAGGTCCGAATACTGAGAATCCCAAATGTAATCACAGGTTTTCTGGTCAGCAGACACTATAGTTTTCTCATCTAAAGGAACTTTGATCTTTGACTCATCTGAATTTTCTCCCTTCTAAGATGTTTGTTCCAAAATTGATGCAATACCTACTTCCTTCGAACTAATTCCCAAGTCATTCTCTTGTGTGACATGCATTGGAATTGTAGCTGGCATTTTGAAATTTCTTGGTTGTTCAATATAACCTGTATCCTATGCTTTCACAACTGATTTTTTTACTTCATCCAAAATACTTTTCCATTCATCATCAATTCCAATATGTTGTTTAACCCTGTCATTCATGATTTGAAAGCCAAGTCCATCAACATTATTACTAGATTCTGGATGTACTTGAACAATAGATGGACTAGAGTCCTCTGGCACATGCAGAAATCTATTTATCTGGTTATTCTCACTTTTCAGTTCAGGATAATCTAACATTGTATGAGAGTCTTTAACTGGAAATTATTGAGGCCCAATGTCTCCAATGATAATGTGACTGCTGTCTATATCCGGCACCTCCTTGAGAAACATGTTTGAATTCTGTTCAAAACTGAACCAATCATGTCCTTCAAAATTATCTGAATGGTTTACAGTGCCAGATAAATTCAATCCATGTACCTCATCACCCTCTTCAAAGTTGAACCAATCGTGTCCTTTAAAATCATCTGAAGTTTTTTTAGTGCTAGATAAATTCAATCCATGTCCCTCATCACCTAAAACTGATTTAGTAGCCTCCTTAGGATTTTGATAAATTTTACCTAAATCACTTTCTTTTGCTTCAGGAATATTTAAAATTGCATCAGGAGCCCCCTGTTTTGGACCAGCTTTCCCAAGATCAACTTCACTTGATTTTATATTAAGATTGCTTATCTGAAAGTCGGATGTCGATGTTGAAGTTTGTGTTTGAAGCAAAATAAGATTTTGTTCAGCAGGCGTACGCTTCTGGTGATCTATAGATAAAATTGGGTAAGATCAGAATGATTCTGATCAAACTTTAAAAGTTGTAGACACTGTATATATGCATGTATATAGTGATTATAGTTGCATTAAAGACTACAAGAGCATCACTTGCAACCCACCTGGGCTTAATTCATTCAAACAAACTTAAGAACTTAACATCAAATTGATCTTTACTAGTAATTTAATCTATCCCGATACGTATACCTAAAAAAATTGTTGAATAAAACATTCTAATATAGGATTTCGAGCTGGAAAAACTCCTAACCTGTTGCCTTGTGTTCATCATCTGTCGACTCTTCGTCTGATGAACCTCCTTGAGTTTCTATGTCCCCTGAAGTGATCAGCGGAAAAACCCTCTATTTTTCCACAATGCTTCCTATGGTTCCTCCGGTGCTTAGCATTTGGATGTGGATTAGCATAAGTCCACCCACACTGATGGCAAACCCATGCACCATGAGACTCGTTTGCATGATGGTTCTCGGTCCCTGAAAAATACTAGTCAATACACCCTCCAAAAATGTATCATTTGCAACCAAAGGGCCAACACCCCTGCTCAAACTCCTCCTCGCGATGCAGGTTTAGCTCCATGGCACCGGGGAAATGGCTCTAAATCCAGCTACCGTGGTCTATCTCCTGGAACCAGTTGCCCTTGTCAATGTGTGCAGCAGCCAGCTGTAGCCTGTCATCGGTCCATGCATCCAGATCTTGTAAGTTTCTAGTTCCACCTCTATCGATCTCCACCTCCATCGATCTGGTAGGTTTGCACATCCAACATTCAACTTCCACGCCCCTTCCAAGTCCCAACCACCTCTCTGAACCAGTAAATTCCAACCAACCAGTGAAAAAATGGGGTGAATCACTCCAACCTTTCCCTCCGACCCTGGATTTATCCAGAGCGAATGCCATTGAAATCTGCTCCAAACAAATAAAATCAGGAGCGAATTCCATTTTTCCAGTTTTATGGGCATTTATTTTGGTGGGCTAATATTTAATAATTAATTATTTTTAAAATAATTATTGGGCTAAATTTATAAAACTATAGAAAATGGGTTTTATATAAAAAAATTCGCCCTATTAAAATTTAAAATCCCTTAAAATTCGCCTTTGGGCTAAAATTCGCCCCTAAAATTTTCCCTGGTAGGAAAGTGCATGTGGACATCAGGATTAACAACTACAGCGGGATTTGACTGCAAGTACCGACTTACATGTATGTTTTCCTCATTGGTTTTAGCATGCATGGTGTATGCATGTGGATTCCTAGCCTTACCATTTCCTGGAAAATCATGGTATTATGGGCTTATTTCCATTTATAATTTTATGGTTGGTTCTCATGAGTCTTTTAGTTGTTGGGTTGATTTATTAGTTCCTGGAAGCCTTGGTTGCACAAACGCTGTAGAAGCCCGACGGATGACTATGGCTTGAGTTACTATTCCAGGAAGCCTTGGTTGGAAAAATGCTCTGGAAGCCCTCGGTGGGTTGAGTTACTAGTTATGGAAGCCCTGGTGGGACAAACGCTCTGGAAGCCCTGTAATAGTTAGGTTTGAGTTACTAGTCCTGGAATCCCTGGTAGGAACAAACACTCTGGAGACCTGGAGCAGCTTGGATAGAGACCAGCCTATGATATTTGTGATGTTCAACCGTGAGGTGGAATCACTGGTTGAGGGTTGTGGTGGTTTGGCCTCTGGAAGCCCCATATTCATGCTTGGAATATGGCACAGGGGTGATTGGTTGAAGTGAGACTT
The DNA here is from genome assembly GCA_034641835.2 of Pinus albicaulis. NCBI lineage: Eukaryota > Viridiplantae > Streptophyta > Pinopsida > Pinales > Pinaceae > Pinus > Pinus albicaulis. Next base: position 1,697,545,003 of record CM076578.1, read on the forward strand.
GGCTCAACCAATCTATGATTAGGTGGAACGTGGAAGTCCCATCTCTGGTTGGTTTTTACATTCAGTAATGAAGAGCTCTCTGGTATTTGGTATGAAAATATACTAGTTTATGTATGGTTTTTATTGCTATTATATCCATGGTAATTATATTGTTAATATGTTGGTTATAAGCATGTGTTCGATCAGTGATGATGTATGGCTCTATTAATGTTTTTTCTTGTAAATGAATATCCCATGTATCTATGGTAAAATTTATTGTATGATAGATTATGATGTAGCGGAGCAATTGTTCTTAGCCATTCTCAAATAAGAAAGAGACCCCTTTGTTTAAATTTGTTGTTTATACTTGTAGATGCTATGTTTGTGACATGTTTAACGAAATTCCTGCCATGGTTGGGTGGGGTTGGATGAGTTTTGGTTTATGTGATTGCTTCCATATGTTTTTTTTAATGTTATTTATCCTCTCTTGGAGTTACAGGAATTTTTGGGCAGTGACCTAGGCTTAGGGGCTTAAAATGTGGCACAAATCCTAGAGATAAAGACAAAAAATTTATTATTTGGGCCTTAGTCGCTGCCTTGACAAGGCTATCCCATGACTATATGTTCTATAGCTACTCCCCTGCCCTTAAAAGCCCACAGATAAGCCTCAGAGAAGCTAAGAATCAATCCCCCCTCATGGAACAAGGCCCTGGAAGGTTGGGTTACTTCCTAGGGATGTCAATGATGCAGTTTAAGGTGTGTTTGTGGTGTTTCCATTGGTTCCACTTCCTTAAGGTCATATAGGAGGTTAAATATCATATTATTACCCTCTCGTGAAATGTTTACCCCGGTTGGTCGATTACTTGGGTAGATGTGGGAAGAGGGTGTTTCAGAGTGGTATCAAAGCATGGTTCAACCCTTGGACTAGATGGGCAGTGTGTTGGTCATGATTTTATGTTGATTGCTTATTTGTTTCTCATTGTTATAGGACAAATGACCTCCTCATCAGCTCAGAGGAGAAGGTAACATGGAAGGAAGAAAATGACCTAGACAAGACCCATTTTTTCCAAGGTAACGTACCCCAGAAATAGCTAGACAGAGTTATAATGCACCTGAGCCATGCAAAGGGAGTGTTAATGCCTAGGGTAACACTCTGTCTTGCCCAAGGGGCAGCGTTATCTGTGTTTGAATGTGAAAAGGGAAATATATTGCGGAAAACTGACTAGCATTTCTAGCTTTTTCTCAGAAAGAGTCAGTTCAAAATAGAAACTAAAAGGCACAAACCTTTTATTAGGCCTTGCCAAACACAGCTAGACTCCTATGGAAGGAAAAATCAAACGAAAGCAAGGAAACATCTAGATCTTTCATGATTCAAACTGGTTAAAAGAGTTGGCAAGGTTTTCCCTCTCCATATCCTATAAATTGGAGTTGTGGGCTCTTGGTCTAAGGTTGAAGGTTTGAATATATGTGGAGTAGAATTTCATTATTGTAGTGTGATAATTGAAGATCGGCAAATTTCATTGAAGACTTTCTGCCTTGAGCATTATCACACTCAGAGATAGATAAATAGAGAGAGGAATTGGAAGATTGAGGAGGGCTTGCTGCAACTAACAATTGTAATCCTCATTTTCATAAATCAATAGAATTGTATCTATTTTTTCCACTCGATGCATGAGTGTCACAATTTTTGTTCAATCATCTATGTAGCATGAAATGAGTGGCTTAGATCTACATTGTTTTATGTTTTTTATATGCTAGTTTAATTGATAGAAAGCTATAATGTTGTAGAGATTAAACGGGTGCTTTGATTGGTTGCAGGATCTGGATTTGGAGTTGGTGAAGAAGGACTCCTACTCTGCCACTTGGTGTTCTCCATAGGATCTGATGTCCACAAAGAGGTAATCATCCCAATCATTCTTTGTCAATTATATATTAGTATGAACATGTATGCAGTACCTTTGGAAATTTACAGCTAATTGTACAGTCTACCTCAGGCACCAGAAAGCCCTGAGAGGGATACCCAATAACCACCACCCAAGCATATTACCCTATAGCACAAATGGTGAATCCGCTGGGGAGTAAACCCAAGTTTTTGGGTTGTTCCTATGACTTTACCTCTTTTCCTCAGTTCACATATCCTTCTGACCATTTTATATGCTCAGTAATCATCTCAAAAGCTCACAGAGTCCATATTAGACCCTTCTTAGCCATCTGGGCAACTTTACCCTGATTAACGCTCCCTCTTAGAGTGTTTCAATGCGTTATAACGATGCTTATGCTCAGATACAATGCGTTAGTCTCAATATTAATGCTCTAAAGCCTCTTCTTTCCAGCATTACCCAACCAAAATCTGTTGTTTACACCTCTGTTGTGTTTCCCTTTGGCTATGGAGTTATTGGCCACCAGATTAGCTTCTTTTGTTGGATCCCTGTGCTTGATTACCAGTTAGCATTTTTGTCTTTAGTTCTTGTTTAAAAATTTAATGTTAGTAGCATATACTTTTTGAAGAATACATTTTTTTTTTTTTAAGTTTTATGAACTTAGATGAATTAATTCTAAAAAAAATTGGTTAAAAAACTATTAAGAGAAAATAGATAGATGTCTGAACCTTTAAAGTTGAACTGTGTTATTTGAATTTTTGGTGCACGGATGTTGAAAGAATCTCTCCTTGTAGAATAAACTCTTCATTGAATTTAATATTTAGAGCATGTTTCTGCATGGTTTTTGAGTCAAAGTCTCATCACATTTCATATGTCCACTCCCCCTCTGCAAGACTAATAATCAAGTACACTAAGAATCAAGCGATAATAAAATTAATCATATAACTTTTTCTGAGCTCACACCAACAGTAGTTCTAGGATCTTAGGGTAGGAGAAGTGAGAAAATCACCCAAAATCTCAAAACTTGAAACTAGAGTCATTAAAAAGTGAAATCCTACTGCACTCATATTATCGGGACCACTCCACTACCACCGGAGTTAAGCGCGAGACAACACCAGGGTGCATAAGAAGGTAGCCCACCTTCGAGAGCATCCAGTGGGCATGCAATATATTGGGTTTCCCTTCGAGGATGTCGAAACTAGATCAGGGATCTAGGTGTTTTGCCCATATAGCGTGATGTCTACGACTGTGACCCCCCTGATGATGTCTATGAATTGAGGTATCTTTAGTTGCCAGAATTTTTAGGGACTTACACAAGGTGACTGGGGTGGGCTGCCCTGGTACCTAAAATAGATGGACCTACTCTGTCTTCGGTCTTTGGGAGGGTACTCGTCTTCATGAGAGTGCTTACACCTATTGTCTGAAGTTCGGGCGAAGCTCTAAAGTAACTGTAACTGTGTTTACAACCAACCCTCTCTGTATGTTATTGTGATACTGGGTTTCATCTCCAGCAAATGATAGTACTCAGATGGGGCCACCCTGTTCTGGTTGCTTGTTGATTGATTTTAGAAGTCCTTTTTTTCTTTTTTCTTTTTCAAGTGTGTGGTTACTATCACTGAGACTTTATAATACATCACAAATAATTAAAATTTGCTAAAAGTAAATAGGTCACCATGGCGTCCTTTGACCCTCGCTGTCTGTCTCGACCACAGTGAGGTCTTCCTCTATTGACACTAGAGGAGGATTCGAGTCTCGATGAGCCAGTGCCTTCTTCGGAAGATCAGTCTCCAGTGACAACCCCTGATTTTCACATAGCCCCGTATCATACAGAGTTTCCAGAGGATCCTTTTATGGAAGAAGTCGTACCTCCTTGCAATCCTCCTCTCACTGACCCATTGGGGCCAGTGTTAGTTCAAGTTACACTAGGCCAAGATATGTCTTCGGCTGCACCAACATCCATTTCACAACCGAGGCCCATGGAATTGATGCCGATGGTAACCAACTCTAGTCCGCCACCATCTTCCTCGCCAGTTTTCAGTTCTACGCCAATGATTGGAAACCACAGTATCCAAGCTATACTCGGTCCCAGCAATCTGGTCACCACAACTATCAATGGACCTCCGAATCCCTCGGGATCTACTCCTATTGTGACTGCGTTATGACCCGCGGTTTCTGCTCTCGCTATCAAGGCTACTTCAGTTCCTTTTAGAAATCCTTTCAGTTGGAACCCTTTGTTGAGTTCAAACCCCTTGGACACCATGCTAAGGGGCAGTGTCACCAACACATATATTCCGGGGGGGACTTCGGTACCCCTAGAGACATTGGGACAAACAGGACAGCCTATTGTTAACGTTGTTCCTTTGAGTGATAAAACTTCAGGTGTAGGGTCTATGTCGATGCTTAACTATGAGAATAGCAGTATGCCTTTGGCTAATTCTATTGCATCCATATGGGAAAACTAACCCCAAAATCAATTTAGGCAAGGAACACTGTTACCGATGAAATAGGTAACCTGACCTCAAAACGAGAACTCTAGCCCAAAAAGACTCAAAAAACATGAAAAAACACCCCAAAAACAAAAAAAGTGTATTCCAGAACGCACTTGGTTTTTTTTTAGGGTCAAATTTCAACATTTTATAAAATTATATTAAAAGCAAAATTGTTTCTTGAAAAAAGGATTGAAAAAATACTCTCAAAACAAAACCAGTTGATGCTGGAATAACAAAAAAAAAATTGTGTCATATTTTTTACATTTTTAAAAATAGAAATAACATTTTTTTAATTTTTAAAATTCAAACATTAAAAAAAAAAAAAATTTAAGAAAAAAAATAAATTTAAAAAATAAAAACATTTTAAAGCTTAAAATTTAAAAATATATAGGAATAAAAATTTAAAAACAAAAAAACAAAAAAAAAATTCAAACATTAAAAAAACTTAAAATTTAAGAAACAAAATAAAAATAAAAAATAAAAAATTTATATTGTAAAATCTCTTTCGGTAATAATCACATATAATGGAACGTTGTCGACACGTTTCGAACCAACCAGTGTGGTTCATCATCAGGTCTAGGTTGGTTCGAAATGCGTCGACAACGTTCCATTATATGTAATTATTACCGAAAGAGATTTTACAATTTTATATGGATCACAGAAGCATAGATTCTAAAAAATTTATAGATTAAAATTTCAAAATATATAGAAATAAAAAAATAAAAATAAAAATATTAAATTTAAAAATAAAAATAAAAACAACAACTAAAAAAGAAAAAAATTATAAAAAATAAAATATAGAAATTAAATTTAAAAAAGAAAAAGAAAATGTTTATTAAATTTAAAAATAAATAAATAAATAAATTTAAAGAAATATTTAATTAAAAAAAAATTATTGAAATTAAAAGTAAAAAAATTAAAAATTAAAAAAAAATTATTAAATTTAAAAAAATATATATTAAAAAAACAAATAGATTTTAAAAAATAAATTAAATTTAAATTATAAAAAATAATATATATATATATTAGATTTTATTAAATTTTTAAAAAAAATGTTAATATTAAAATAACAAATTAAATTTAAAAATAAATAAATGAATAAACAAATAAATTTCAAATAATAAAACTAAAAACTAAAAAAACAAAAACATTGTTAAAATAAAAAGTTAAAAAACTTTAAAAATCAATTTAAAAAAAAAAAATTTAAAAAAAAATAAATGAAAAAACTAAACATAAAATTTAATAATTTAAAAAAAATAAAATAAAAATACAATAAATAAATACAAAATTTAATAAAATTTATTAACAAAATTTAGAAAAAAAATTAAAAAAAAAAACAAAACAAAACAAAACAAAAAAAATTAAAACAAATTAAATTCCAAATATAAAATTAAATTTAAAAAAAAATAAAAAAATAAAAATAAAAATTGAATTTAAAAAAAAAAAAAATATATATATATATATATATATATATATATATATATATATATATATATATATTAAAAATTAAAAGAAGAAGAATTATTTTTTGATCGTGGTAGCGCCGCCAATCGACCTCCCGCCTAGGTCGCGGCCAGCCTCCACCGCCACCTGGGCGGGAGGGCGATTGGCGGCGCCACCACGATCAAAAAAATATTTTTTTCTTTTTTTTCTTTTTTCTTTTTTTTTCTTTTAATATTTTTTTTTAATTTGATTTTTTTTTTTTTTAATTCAAAAAATTTAAATTTTTTTTTTTTTTAGATTAATTATTTTTTAAAATTTAAGTTTTATTTATTAAATTTATTAAATTTTAATTTAATTTAATTTTTTTTTAATCTTTTAGTTTATTTAGTTTTTCATTTTTAAATTTTATAAATTGTTTCATTTATTAAAAAAAACAATGAATTTATGGATTTTTTTTTTAATTATTTGCACGTGGTTTTTTTCATTTTTTTAGTTTTTTAATGATATTTTTTTTTAATTATTTTATTTTAATTTTCTTTTTCAATTTTTTTTTTTTTTTAAATTATTATTAAATTTAAATTTTCTTTTTTTTGTTAATTTTAAAATTTGTATTTTTTTTTCTTATTATTATTATTTTTTTTAATTTAAATTTTTAAATTTAATTTTTTCTTTTTTGCATTTTTTTTTTTTAATCTTTTTTCTTTTTTTTCTTTTTCTTTTTTTTTCTTAAGTGTTTTTTTGTTTCAAATTTTGTCATTTCTTTTGATATAATTTTCGAATATTTTTGTTTTTTTTTTATTATTTATTTTTGTTTAAATTTTTTATTTTTACGAGTTATTTTTTTTATTTTTACATTTTTATTGGTTTTTTTATTGTTTTTATATATATATATTTTTTTATCTAAGTTTTGTGTTTTATTACCAACATGAAAATCACCACTCTATAAAAAAAAGGTTGATACTGCATCAATATGTTTCAAAATTAGCATGAAAATCACCGCTCTAAAAAAAAAAAAGTTGATGCTGCATCAATACGTTCCAAAATTAGCATGAAAATCACTAATATTTTAAAACAAATATTCATACTTCATAAATAAAAATATTGGAGTGTCAAAAATGTGCTCAAAAAAAAAGAAGGTGATTCTGCATCACCACTTTTCAAAATCGGGTGTTTTTTATGCTACCAAAAAAAAGTAGGTAACAGTGCGGTTACCTATTTCATCGGTAACAATGTTAAGGGGGTAACTTTTACACTGGGGGCAACCAATAGTTCGCCCCTCAGTACAACATACCCTACAGACAGCAATCATACACCCCTACACCTCCACCCACAAGAAACTTTTATCAACGAAGTCCTACTTATCCCATTGGTAACACATTGATGGGTGGACCCTACGATCCAAATGGTCAGCCAATCCTTCCTTAGCTAGATCCAGGGGAAAACACACAATTTCCATTTCTAGAAGCTCTAGACATCCCCGACATCTAAAAAATAACCAATGATCCCATCAACCACAACCTACTCTGGCCTCTAGTACTGCACAAGATTCCGTCTGACATCCCTAAATTCGACGAGAAACAAGGGGATGATCTGGCTACACACATCACCACTTTTCATCTATGGTCTATTTCTAACTCCATGGTGGATGATAGTATATGGCTTCGGCTTTTCCCCCACACTCTCGCAGGCAACGCTGCCAAATGGTACATTGAGTTACCACGTGGGACCATCAACACTTTTGGCGCCTTAGCTATGGAATTTCTTAAGAACTTCCAATTACCTATTAAATACGAAACCGGCATGGAACTCTTAACCTCGCTGCGTCAAGACACGGCCACCCACATCTCCGATCACATTCATGAATGGAGACGTAGCAGGAGGCTAGTCAAAGCGCTAATCCTGGATCATCTCTTATCCAACTGGTTTTGTAAGTCACTCTTACCACCCCTAGCTAAGGACGTTTGTTTGTCCGATGCGGTCACAGAAGACCAATCCATCCATCGTGCATAGCATTTAGATCTGATCTATTCGCAATTTGGCACGTTGTATGATGTACTCCCCCATACCCCTGGCAATCTGAATCCCCCCGCTACTCAAAAACTCGAAGCACACATCGACGGCCTCGTTGGTGCAATCTCTGGCGTAGCCATAAAACGGCCTAGTGGGCAAACCTCCAGGCCTTCTTCGGCTGCCACCGCCCCTAACCAATCAACTACTTCCTACCGCTGAGGTAAATTCTATGCAATTTTCACAAAAACCTAGCGGCAAGAACAAGAAGAACAAGAAAAAGACCTCTTCTTTTGAATAGCAATCTGATACTCAAAATAATCCCAGTCAAAAAATCGCTGCTAAGAACGAAAAAGGAAAAGAGAAACCCATGAATCCTTGCAGAATTTATGCAGAGGACCACTTGACATACAAAATGTCCTCGGCTATAGGAATGCACAGATTTTATCACAAACAAGGACTCTGGGAGGACACCTGTCATTCTTCATAATCCCTTCCCTAATCCACAATAGCAACAGCAACACATTTGCAAACCCACCACAACCCCCGCAAAGGGGCAACGGTGGTACCCATCCTTCCGGTGAAGGATCATCCGCCATTTATGGCGTAGAAAGTGTTGAACTCCAAACACGAGCCAAACTCTATGGAAATCCTGTCATTGATGCTCATGAACCTGGTACCACTTTGAATCCACTGTCGCCCAATGATTTGCATATCGAAAAGCCTGCTTCTAACCCCACAATTCGTCCCCCCAAAGGGACATTTCTGCGCACGACTCATAACACCTCTGAACGTGCTGCCCAAAACTACAATATTGTAGAAGATTTTGTGCAAGCACCGCTAGCCATGTTAGTGCTTGAAGTATTGCAAACCTGCCTAGTACAAAGGAAAGCTCTGCTTTCGACCATTGGTGGAATCAACCCCTAGGATTCTATGCTAGCCATCTTCGACATGGAAAAATCTAAACCTCGCCTCTCACACCAACTTGCGTTCCAGGTGCAAGTTGTGTAGAAAGGGAGACCAATCCATCGCACTGTCATAAACGAAAGTGCTTCGACCAGTGTTATGTCAACTGCATGCTAGCTCGCTTTGGGTTCTCCTACTTTGTCTCCATCATCGAATTCCCTTAAAGCTTTCGACGGCCACACTTTCCTCCCAAAAGGCTACCTTGCAAGCTTTCCCATTTCGCTTAGTGGGAAAACGATAACGGTGGACATAGAAGTCATAGATCGTCATCTCGACTATAATTTTTTGTTGGGTCGTAGTTGGTCTTACGCAATGATTGCCATTGTCTCTTTGGTCTTCTGACTCATCCTCTTTCCATTGGATGGGAAAATAGTCATAGTGGATCAGTTATCCTTTTGCACCCCCGATTATTCCATGTTACCAAGTAGCACTGTACCCCTAGTAGGAGGCGTTCCTGACTCGTATGTCAGCGTCGATACCGGTCTTCTGAAGGAATCTTCCCTGATGGGTTGCTTTCCTCTCCCACCACCTGAGGTTCCACATACGATTGCAATGATATCCACCATTTCGGATGGCTCTATCAATCCATGGATCCTACCAGTGCCTTCAGACATTGATTCCTACAGAGATCAGATGTCACTATCACCGGCAAAGTTGGCTTATCAAGCCATCTAAATAGCATCTAAACCCTCCACTGCTTTGGTTTTGACCAATGGTACCACCCTCTCGCCCATCACAGTTCATTTTAAGGATATCCTCGATGAAGTCCTGCCTACGAACGAAGCTTTTCAAGAGATCATGTCTCTAGAAGAACGACCTTGGGGAGAGTTCCATCATCGCACCTCGATGTTCGATTCAAACGCGATCACTAATCAAATCCCATCTTTTGACCCACTTGAGATCGTTCCCTCCGCTTATACGACTAGTCAAACTATCGATTCGGAAGAGAACATGGGAAATCTTTCCAAGACTATGCTCATAGATATCTCAGTCAAAACGGGTATCGTGGAAAACATTTAGATTGGATCCGATTGTGTTGGGTATGTGTTATATTCTTTCCACGACTAAGCACACGCGGAGGGGTAAGAGGGGGGGCAATAGCCCCCCTTTTGCGCTGGGCGCAAGGGGTCCGAGGCAGCACCCCGACAAAAATATTTTGGTCCTTAATTTCCGGTGGGTAGTCCGCGCCCATGGTTTTGGGGTACGATGGTTTCGGCCCCTGGTATTTTTGTAGATCCAGTCAAGGGAACTACAGTTATGTTCTAATCTAGGATTAATAGATTAGGGTTCATGTATGCTTCGGCATGTATATATATGTGTTGTAACACTAAAAGAAAAATAATGAAAAATCAAGTTGGTCGTCCCGATTTGGGATCCAAGGGAAAATCTCTGTGTTTATCTGTTTTATGTTTTATGCTCTCGCTATTGTTTATTTTTTGTTATAAGATTCATGTGTAGATAATTTATATTCAGGGTTAAAACCTACAGATTGCAATCTAGAGGAAATTGCATGTTTCACATCCCTTTTTAAGGAATTCTGCGATGTCTTTACTTGGTATTATGAGAAAATTCCTGACGTAGATCCTTCTATTGACGAGAAAGAGATCAAGAAATTTCGAGCATTCTTTTATGGTATTTTTCTCGTTCGTTAATCCGAAAAACCTCGAGTTCTCTTCTTCGGGCTCGTTAAACTTACACGAAGAAGCGTTGAGCATTCTTTTTATGGTATTTTTCTTGCTCGTTAATCCGAAAAACCTCGAGTTCTCTTCTTTAGGCTCGTTAAACTTACATGAAGAAGCATCGAGCTTTCTTTTTAGGGACATTTTCTAGCTCGTAAAACTGAAAAAACCCTGAGTTGCCTTTGTCGAGCTCGTTAAACTACTACGACGAAGACACATGAGCCATTCTTTTCCATATTTTTTCAAAGCTCATTAAACAGAAAAAGTAACTGAGTTTTTCTTCATGGGACTCGTTAAAAATTCATGGAGAGCACCAAGTTTTTCTTTCATCAAACTCGTTAAAAATTCACGAAGAATATTAAGTTTACTCCGTCTCCTCGTACTCATAACAAAATGAGGCAAATGTCCATTGAACATAGGTTTCTCACTTCTCTAGATTCAATAGACTAACTCACGAAAATGAATTGTTTCGGGCTTACTATTCTCCCTTCGTAGTGCCCGGTTATCAAACATGACAAAGGTACCCCTTGGAGTTGTCTTTTACGATGTTTTTCAGACTCTAAATATGAAAAGATCACCGAGTTTACCCATCTGGACTTGTTAAACTTAATCAGACGGGGAAAAATTTGGACAAAGTGGATACTTATTCTGTTACATTTTAAAGGTCGATTTGGTAGCACAAAATCTTGAACATGGCACTTCCCAAAAAACTCTCTCGCATTTAGCCGAACCCTACCATCTATGAGTTTAGCCTTCGTATGGAAATGTTCCTGCATTGGTGAATCCTAATACTCTTTGGTGTTCATTAAGCCTAAGCTGCCTAGTACCCTGTTAGAGTGCCTTCTATTGTTCAATAGGATCCCGCTATCTACTGTTCCTTGTATTAGCCAAGCCATCATTTACCAGAACTTATTTGTCGTCAGTTATTCCCATTTTCTCTTGATTATTTCCATAAACAAAATCATATTTTCCTGTTTCGTGTTGACTAATGTAGGACGCCTTAGTGCCTACCTTTTGATAGATCTCTTCCTACCGACTTCAACATCTTATCTAGGAAGTTGATCCAGAAACACATCAGTACCTGGGTACTTGAAGACATCAGTGGCAGGTCACCTTTTGTTTGGTTGGAGGTTCTCATTATTGGTTCCCAATCGAATGATTCTACGAGTGTTCGACATCAACTCATTTTACTCACACTCGCTAGATTGTACTGTGCATCTTGGGGACCATCATCATTATCGGTGGTCACCCTCACGTCTGTTAATAGTTTTCATTATTTACTGGTAATCAGACGATTTCCCACATGCTCGACTACAACTCATTCATTCACATGTATGGAAATATGCAGTTTAGTGAAGCGGCGACCAAGACCTTGGGTGAGGCTTACACCATTACAGTTGTGCTTCCTCTCCCGAGTTGCGATATTGTTTTTGGAGATAGCTTATCAGTTTGATCATGTTATGACAGACGCGTCCATGTTATGCTTATCGGTGGACACACTGTTCATATCTATGCTCTAGAGAAATCATTTTGATTAGCTACTAAGCATGGGAATGGCTGACTCATAACAGATACTATATTTTCTGACATATGTTGTCGTTTGAGGTTTTCCTCAGTCCTCCAATTCCTGTCATTCTACTACACTTGTTATAAAGTATTTCAGCCATCGCCTTTGCCTCTGACCTCACACTTTAGGGGGCATTTGTAACAGGAAAAATAATCTCCTCATCAGCTCAGAGGAGAAGGTAACATAGAAGGAAGAAAATGACCTAGACAAGACCTATTTTTGCCAAAGTAACGCACCCCAGAAACAGCTAGACAGAGTTATAACGCACCTGAGCCATGCAAAGGGAGCGTTAATGCCTAGGGTAATGCTATGTCTTGCCCAAGGGGCAGTGTTATCCGTGTTTGAATGTGAAAATGGAAATACCTTGCGGAAAACTGACTGGCATTTCCAACTTTTTCTCATAAAGAGTCAGTTCAAATAGAAACTAAAAGGCACAAACCTTTTATTAGGCCTTGCCAAACACAACTAGACTCCTATGGAAGGAAAAAGCAAAGGAAAGCAAGGAAACATCTAGATCTTTCCCAATTCAAACTGGTTGAAAGAGTTGGCAAGGTTTTCCCTCTCCATCTCCTATAAATTGGAGTTGTGGGCTCTTGGTCTAAGGTCGAAGGTTTGATTATATGTGGAGCAGAATTTCATTGTTGTGGTGTGAGGCTTGAAGATTGGAAGAGTTCATTGAAGACTTTCTACCTTGAGCATTATCACACTCAGAGAGAGAGAAAGAGAGAGAGGAATTGGAAGATTGAGGAGGGTTTGGTGCAATTGACAGTTGTAATCCTCCTTTTCATAAATCAATAGAACTGTATATGTTTTGTCCACTCTATGCATCAGTGTCACAATTGTTGTTCAATCGTCTATGTAGCATGATATGAGTGGCTTAGATCTACATTGTTTTATGTTTGTTATATGCTAGTTTAATTGATAGAAAGCTATATTGTTGTAGAGATTACATGGGTGCTTTGATTGGTTGCAGGATCTGGATTTGGAGCTGGTGAAGAAGGACTCCTACTCCGCCGCTTGGTGTTCTCCATAGGATCTGTCGTCCACAAAGAGGTAATCATCCCAATATTTCTTTTTCAATTATATATTAGTATGAACATGCATGCAGTACCTTTGGAACTTTACAGCTAATCTTACAGTCTACCTCGGAAGTGTCTAGAAAGTTTCAGGTGTTGGAAAGGTGCTTCCACAATTAAAACAAGGTGGACATGGATGCTTGATATACTGGAAGACTACATGAACTTCTTATAATTTACATATTTTCAAATGGATGGGAGCACTTCAACATTAGAAAAGTAGCATTGAATAAAGAAATTTGATAACCCAGATAACGAAATTTTTATTAGTCTTATTTCAACTCAGGCAGGGCAGGTTGGAATCAATTTTTCAAGTGCAGATATAATTATTATATATGATCTATATTTCAGTTTTTATTTATTTATTTATGGTATCAATCATGATCTCACAGGATAGGCCAAGAAAAACCAGTGATTGTATATCAATTGATAATAAAGTGTTATGTTGAGGAGAGAATATTACAGCGATAAGGAACAAAGTTGGATTTGGAGAATCTGGTGATAAATCTTTGTAAAAATGAAAGTTTAAAGAATTTTCTAGATCACAAAGAACCTTTGTGGATACTGCCACAATACCACCAATTTCATCTCCATAATTCTCAAGTGAAACTTATTGTGAGGGATTATGTCTTTGTGCAATTACTAATAATGATAGACCATGTAGAAATGTTTATGTTGTGAGTGAATTTCCTTATACAAAGATCAATGGTTCAATATTTTTGGTAATACAAAACCCCAACCAGTTTTCACTTGTTTACTTTGTTAACCAAACCAATTTTCATCAGTATATGAGGCACATATGAAATTCTAATAGCTCACTGTGACTGTTTGTACTACCTATTTCTTCTACTCAAGGAAAAGGGTCTAGCAAATATAAATCTGATAATAGATCAACGAAGTAGGTGGAGGGCCCTTTAGAAGTGAGGAGACTTTAGGAATAGACACCCATTTACAATAGACAAGCTCCAAGGGTCCATTTCTAAAAATGGGAAATAATGCTCTGGCAGATGCATTGGCCAAAATGTTTGTAAGTATTGCTGCATCATTTATTTATACTCTTGTTGAGTGTGTTAAACAACAGATGCAAATTGGTTTACAATATTGCAACAGTTGGTATGTCTATTGGAAGTGGAGTTTCCATTTCTAGAAATAGATATCCAACAACAAGAACGCAAATTCAAGACAACATATACCACCTAAGTAGACTATATTGGACCAGAAATGAATAAAATTCAATGCCAAGTTCCAAGAATTGTTAAGTGGTAAGCAATAGAATAGGAAGGAATGTTTTTCGCTACTTGAAATCATCATGTTGTGATATATGAAGCCTTCCATTGCATGATCAACTGGGCAAGAGTTGGCACATGGATCAATTTCTTTTAGAAGGAGATTGTTGAGAGGTTAACCTGTTGGAAACTGTAAAAAATTTACAATGCTCGAACTTGGTAATCATAAAGGTGCCAAAATTGTGGACTCCGATCAATTTAGCTCATCGAAATGTCCTAGTTTTCTAACCATTCAAATAAAATATGTTACTGGATCTACTAACATTTTTTGTCACATGCACGCGTACAGGAGAAAAATGCTACTTTTCATAATATAGATTTTGTTCATCTAGCCATAAATGAATAATGTTGGAATTGAACTAACCTTATCTGGATGTACATGGTGAGTGTCATTAAAAGATGTTTGTGGATGGTGCTCAATAAGTAATAAGTTTCAAATGGATACATACGTCATATGGAAAGTACCGTCTCATAAAATTATATTGTTGCTCAACAAAATTTGTATCTCGCCACCTGTGTTTCCTGAAGTTAGGATGAAGGTAGCAATGGTTTTGAAGAGGTTGCATATGAATTTGAATTTGGTGAATACATATGAATAGATTCAGTACAAATCAAATAGTTGTGGTTAAATGCAATCTTGACATTGATAGACAGACTTCTATGTTTGAAAGTCATGAATGTCAACAAGGGTGTTCTGGTTTGAGTGTTTTTTAGGGGGTGTTAGTTTTAAAATTCAGGATGCACATCAATCTCTCAATGTGCAGCCATCACAGTCAACAATTATTTTGACCAGTCTACTTGAATGGTGGCCACAACTACATACAAAACTCACTAACTTATTTAATCTACCTGAGATTCCAAGTGGTATTACAACTGATAGTTTGTTGAAAGAATCATCCACCCACATAAACTTGTACCATGAATAGTGATTCATCAATCTACAAGTTGCATACAAGGCACATTAATGGAAGGGGCTATGACATGGTTGGAAACGTGTTGAATATTTTGAAGAGGTGGGTAATAACACCACTAACAACATAAATTTTGAGCATAAGCAATAACATATACAAAAAAAAAAATGAAAAGTATGCCTACTTAACAGCTGCATTCATATACTCTTGCTCTCTCCAAGGCAGCATGACAATCAACACACCCTCAGGCTTATAATTTGAAAATTTTATAGATATGCCAAGAAATGGTAGAAGCAATATATGGTGGAGGTGGCTAGTAAGGCAGAACTGCTCAAGAACATCAACCTCACAGATAACAGAGGAAGAAAGAAGGCAAGATGCATCGCCTGAGGGCATGGAAGATACCTAGAGGCCCGAGAAGAGCAACAAGAACTCCTAGAGCCACGGACTCTGGTAATGTCCCTATCCGGTAACAAGTTTTACTCAATGTGGTGGCACAAAACCCAAGGGATTGTTGGGTGCAGAGAATGGGTGCACCACATGGATGCAGGCTGATGGGGGGCATGAGTCTGTAGGTTGGAGGTTGTTGTGGTTGGTGCCTTGGTCGGTTGAGGGTACTAGGAACAAGAATAATACTTATTCAGATAAGTATTTGGTTTCCTTCTGTTGTATTATGAATCTATGTGCTTCAATTATGAATTGAAATTCTTATGGACACAATACTTGTTGTATATACATGAATATAATATATTTGTTTATTTATTGAATGTTGTAGGTATATGTTGAACAACTAAAACCTTGGATGCAGCTCGAGGCAGTTGAAGGAAAATTATGGAACATGAAGAGAATTAAACTATGGATGCAATGAAGACTAGTGACCTGGTAGTATCTACATATTGTTGAAGACAAAGGAACATAGGGGATGATGTTATTCTAAGGGGGAGGGGAATGTAACACTCCTAGTTCCACCCCTGAATGAGTAATGTAATGACCATGTATAATATGTGTTAGTTGGTGAGCCCCAAACTCATTGAGGCTTGTGTGCCTCTATATGTATATACATGTTAAGCCAGTGGGGCAAATTATGAATATGGTTAAGGACCCTCATTTTTAGGTTGGTTAGCCAGGACATAATTAGGATTAGGATAGTGAGTCGAGAGTTGCTTCTAGGGAGATACACCCATGTGTTTGTGTCTATGTGTTGGGGTCGTTGTGCCCATGTGGTTATGATCTTATATGCTATGAGATCGGGATTTCTAGTGTGGTAAATATCTTTAATCCATATATATTAATAAAAACATAATGGACACTGACAGACTGAGACAAAAGGAGTACAAGGGGCCCATGACTCCACAGCTGGAAAAGGCGTCTTGATGGAAAGGTAACGTCATGATATTATAATATTAAATAGAGGATAAATATATTTATAAAAGGGAGAAGTTAGTTACTCAAGAGGGAATTCAATGTTTGTGACTGGGGAGTCGGTGAGTCCTAGGGGTTGGACTTTGAAACTGACTAGTTGGGATGCATTTAAGCTTTTGTGGGCATTGGTGGACCCGGGAGCTTGGTGGCTTTGGTTATGGCTTGGTGGCCATGGAGTTCTAGGAACTTGGTTTTGAGATAGTCACTGAGTCCTAGGCTTGGACTCTGTATCAACTAACCAATCGGTGAGCCTTGTACCTAGACTCTGTAGTCAACTGAGACATGGTTATTCAGGTAACCATGCCATAGAGGATGCATCCTGATGTGAGAGCCTTGGTGGTTTTGTCGAAATTCTGATGTTCTATGCCGAAACAATTACTTCTTCCAAAAACTTCTTTCTGCTGCAATATTAGTTAAGAAATTATAGATATAACATAAAACAAATGCACAATAGAAAACAATCAAGAACAAAATGAGACACGGGGAATTTAGGTCCAATGACCAGGGAAAACCCCACAAGGGGAAAACCCAACCAAATTCTTCTTCTATTAGATATCAATTGTTCAACAAATATACAGAGTACAATGAGAGATCACGAGAATGATTAAGTTCACCCAAATCTGAACAAGCTATAACATAAAGATCATTGGTAGCAGTAACAAATGCAAACATTGAATCAACATTCCCTTCATCTGAATCAACACTAAAACTCTAAATGAACCTTGGCTCACCAAGTTCTACTCTTACTCTCCAAGTCTCGCTCTCTCTCACACCATCTTCTTTAAGTCTCTCCAACTCTCTCTCTCTCTCCAGTTTGAATTCTTCTTTCACAATGCACAAGTAGTAGTAGTCAAGTAAGAAGACATGAAACATATATATAGGAGAAGCAACGAATTATTGTCATAAAGGACGAGCAATACACATGCTTTGAGGAAGAGTAACATATACCATTTAGGGGAGTGTAACTCATGCCACTAAGGAGAGAAACACATGCCTTAGTAACTTATGCCATTAAGAGAGATACGCATGCCTTAGTTAAGGAGAGTGTAACATATGCATTAAAGAGAGAGTAAGAGGAATCTTTTATGACGTATCTTTAATGAGTATAAGAGGAATATGCGAGTGTAACGTATCATTAAAAGAGAGAGAGAAAGAGTTGGTTAGTGCCATGAGAGTCATCAAGAAAAAAGTCTAAAGTGATTGAGGTGATGAAGTTAAAGAGACTTTAATTCTTTTTAATAATAATATCATTGTACCATAAAAAATAATAATAATAATAAGTTGATATTGAATTATTATGAATGATTAATAATAAGTTAAAAGTGATTTTATTTGAACCGATTAGGTGATTACTATTTTTGGAAAGTCATAATTGAAATGTTACACTGATTTAGAAAGCCATTCTCCAGAATTGTGAAATGAGATTTTATTTAAGGAAATTCATCAATAAGCTGGTAATTTCAACAGGTTATGGTTATGGCCTAGGTAGCCATGGAGTAGAAGCCCAGCTCGAGGGTGACCCACTGTTGAAAGCCAATGAACACTGCGGTGGCTTTGAACACTGCGTTCTATCGCTGGGAGGAATGTCATAGGTTTGCAGCCAGCCGACAACATAAATGAATCAGTTAAATGAATATGGTCCAGATTTAATTTTTCCAAGGGTTGTGTATTTATGGACTACCTGTGTGTGGAACTACTGTTATGATTAATTCTGTGTATGTATATGTATTATTGGTTATGTTTGAAATGTATGTGTATTTTGTGCATTTGGGTTTTGGCAGAGTGCAGGAATTATATGCTATGGTTAAATTAAGCTTCGTCTTTTGGTAAATTTTGGAGCAATTTTGGGGTTTGTGTGACTTGCGTTGCCAAGAGGTGGCCAGGGACGTTACAATGGTATCATACCGCCCAGTTGCAATACTGGCAATACTGGGCCTGCATGGGCTGCAAACTTATAACATAATAAAAATTACTGAGTATGGTTGCAAGCCATTTGACAAAATGCCAAAGCTGGATTATAGAAGGGTTATAAATACCAACACACAAGAGAAAGTTCGGTTGCGGATACTCTTGAATGGCAGGTGCCAGAACTTAGAGTTTGCATACCTATTGCTTGACATAATTCTTGTACAAAACGAATGACATCTTGGATGGTTGTGTTTAGAGATATTGATGGTGGTTTCACTGTGCTTTGTATATGTTTGTTGATTGTATTAAGACACCAAACCATAACACCATTCACTACAGCAACAAATACAATGATGAGTACTGCCATGATTACAAGGATGCCTTCTTCTAATATACACCATTGACTCAGATGCATATTACTTCTTGTTGCAGGAATGTATCAACAGGAAAACCACATCAGAAGGCCATAAATTCCACGCCCAAATGCTCATCATAGGGGTATTAACCCAGAGAGTTTTCTTGGTAACTACGCTTGTCGGAATGTATGCTTATTGTGGAAGTATGAAGGACGCACGCCAGGTGTTTGACAAAATTACCGAGCGAAATGTGTCCGCATGGAATTTTATTTTCAGAGGTTGTGTTAGGGTGGACATTGCCAGGAAGCCGTCAAGCTGTATTACCAAAAGCAACAGGGAGGACTAAGTGGAGACACACCTTTCCAATTGACCTCAAGGTGTGCGCTGAGATTGCGGCCCTGCAGCAGGGCGGGGAAATCTACAGTTACATGGAACACCATGACTACAGGATGTTTCGAAATTAGAAATAGTGAAGAGGCAGGAAAGCTACTTAATGAAATGGAACTGGGAAGGTTGAAACCCAATGTGATAATTTGGAGTGCGATGATATCCAAGTACGAGTAGAATGGTCACAACAATAGTGCAGTGAGATCTTTTCTAAAATGCAGTTGGCTGGAGCGAAAGTCAATTCAGTCATTATTGCCAATGCTCTCGCTTCTTGTGCAGAATTAGCAGCACTGCGACAGAAAAAAAAATGGATGATGCATATGAAGTGTTTGTCAATATGCCAAAGAGGTATATGATCTCATGAAATGCAATAATTTATTGTTATGCATTGAATGTATATTGTGATGAAGTTTTGGGACTCTATCAACTTCAAAATGACAGGAATCAACCCAGATGTAATTAGTGCGGTCAATGTGAGATATACTTTATTTGGTCATAGTGTTGAATCCTTGAAACTCTTCGGTTGAATGCAAGTTGCAGAGGTGAAGCTTAACTGTGTTACCATAGAAATTATTTTTCCTTCATGTGCTGACTAAGTGGCTTTGCAGTGTGGGTATTGAATGCATGGGCATGAGGAAGATACCCTAACATTTTTATGAAATAAAAGAAGCAGGCATTAAGGTAGGACATATCAGCTTCATTGCTAATTTATCTGCCTGCAGCCATGCAGGACTAGTCGATGAAGGCTAGCATCATTTCGATTGAATTAGTAGAAAGTTTGAGGTGAATCCTAGGGTGGAGCATCATGCCTGCATGGTTGACCTCCTCAGCCACTTGACACACTTGAATGGAGCATGTGTGATATTGTCAAACATCTATGCTACTTCTATGGGATGATGCATTGAATGTATATTGTGATGAAGCGTTGGGACTCTTTTATCAACTTCAAAAAGACAGGAATCCCAGATGTAATCAGTGCGCGGTCATCGTGAGATATACTCAATTTTGTCATAGTGTTGAATCCTTGAAACTCTTCAGTTGAATGCAAGTTGCAGAGGTGAAGCCTAGCTCTGTTACCATAGAAATTATTTTTCCTTCATGTGCTAACTTAGTGGCTTTACATTGTGGGTATTGAATGCATGGGCATGAGGAAGATACCCTAACATAAATGGGAAAGTTGCATTTTCATCATTTTCATTGCATCCAGAAGCGCTCTCCAACCCAATATAGTCAAATGTTGTAATGCCTTGTCTTGTCCTGTCTAGTCAAATTACATAAACATTAAAATTAAATTAAATAAACTAATAATCAAAGTAAAATAGTTAATTTGGCATTGGTAGTTTTTGGACGTTTTTGGACTCTACATTCTATATATATATATATACTCATTTTTTATTGGGCAGAGAGGTACTTTTCCAATCCAATGTAATATAATGTAAACATTTTAACTAGGTAAAAATAAAATTAAAATATGGTAGAGATGAAAATAAAATAAAAATAACCTTATAAAAATTAAATAAAAAAATGACCACATTAAATCCATGTAGCCTGTAAAGGTAAAACATTTTTATGGACATGTTCATGATCGACATTTGTATAGAAATGTTCAATGGCCTTATGTCGTTTTGTATGTTTTGTTTCTATCATTAAATGGATGAATACATAATGTGTATAAATGTATAGAAGCTTCAAAGAACAATAGGGTGAAGCAAGATTGCACAACATACATAACTCATTCTAATGGCTTCTTTGATAATCACTTTAATAGAATATATGTAACACATTCTCTTAATTTATGTGTAATAATGTGCAATAGAAATAGAGCTTTGATGGATCTAGGATGGTGAGTTTAGAAATGAATAAGCCTAACTATGAAAGTGAGTTGGGGTGAGGGGAAGAGATGGAGGAAATATTAGGTAAAATGCAATTATTACATTTTATCTAAATATTTATGCCTACCTTCATCCACATTTTACTAATATTTCCCTGTCCACTTTTTATTGTAAATTTTTTTTATTTGAATTATATTACCCCACCTTGGCTACTTTATTCCCGACTTTTTATTTGAAATTTTTTATTCTCCACCCTCGCTACTATTTTTTTTTTTGTGGGCCGGAGTGTTAATAAATATTGAATAAAATATAATATTATATTTTATCCAATATTTTGAATATTGGACAAAATATAATACTATAATATTATATTTTATCCAAGATGTCCACTTTTTATTGTAATTTTTTTTATTTGAATTTTATTACCCCACCTTGGCTACTTTATTCCCCACTTTTTATTTGAAATTCTTTATTCCCCACACTAGCTACTATTTTTTTGTGGGCGGTAGTGTTAATAAATATTGAGTAACATATAATATTATATTTTATCCGACAAAATATAATACTATAATATTATATTTTATCCAAGATGTCCACTTTTTATTGCAATTTTTTTTATTTGAATTTTATTCCCCCACCTTGGCTACTTTATTCCCCACTTTTTATTTGAAATTTTTTATTCCCCACACTAGCTACTATTTTTTTGTGGGTGGGAGTGTTACTAAATATTGAGTAAAATATAATATTATATTTTATCCAATATTTTGAATATTGGACAAAGTATAATACATATTGAGTAAAATATAATATTATATTTTATCCAGTACTTTGAATATTGGACAAAATATAATACTATAATATTATATTTTATCCAAGATTTCCTCTCGTCTTATCCACCTTTTATTAAAAATATCTTTAAATTTGAAGTTCTTAAGTAAACTCAACTCCTATGTAAACATTTGATTCTAATATGTTAGAGATGTTGTAATGTTTTACATTTTGACTTGGTGGAAACAAAATAAAAAACATAAAATTAATAATTATAATTATATTTATAATTAAATATAATTAATAAATAAACCAAATTATATCCATGTGAACTCCAAATCTACCGAGCGCCAAGAGAGATCAAAAATTTTGAAATGCAAACCTCTTTTAAAGTAGGAAGAGATTTGGTCCCTCTCAACACTTGGTAAATCCTAGGTTAAAATGGATCTAGACTAATTAATAGAACACAAAGTAGTAAGTGTCGGAACGAGAACAAAGCCAATTTAGGTGTGGATCCTTAGATAGATTATGTTAATTATAGGGTACTTGTACAGATCATATAATTCTTGAGATCTAGAGGCCTTTACAATGTTTTAGGTAGCTAATTTGAATAGAACCACCATATTACACCAAGCTTGGTTTCCGGTGGGAAATGGGCCTCACTGAGGAAGAAATAACTATTTGGGATAGGTATGTTGATAAGCTTAGATCTAACTTTGTAAGGATAAATATGAAGTTAAATTGGTTTGATCACTCAACGTGTATACTCTAAAGAAGGTTATAAAGCCCTGGCTAGAAAAGGGCATCCAAAAAATGGTGGTGAAAAAAAAAAGAGTGAAGTTCAAGTGCACTTCAAAATCTTATATCTTCATGTGATTGTTGCTGAATAACAAGGTCCTTGGGATATTTTGCAAAAAGGGAACAAACAAGGCCCCCAAGTTGTTGCAGTATGTGTCGGTATGACTCAGAAGAAACATATTTTCATTTATTTTGTGCCTTTTCTAAAGAGAATTCGCTGGAAATTGAAGGCATTACAGCGCTAAGGAATTATTGGACATTGAGGACTTAAAGAATTATTGTGAAGGTAGAGCATAAGAGGTTTGGTTCTCTTCCTTTGATTGTGATGTGGGGAATCTGAATACTAAATTTTTTGAAAATAGAGACACCCCAGTTACAATGTGCCATTCTGGGCCTAAGCATTTCTTTATTTTTACAAGAAATCTGCAGTTGTTAAGGTTCCTAGACGGATACCTGAAGAGGTCATAGATGAAAGTCTGCCTTGATCTTACTTTAATACGGCTTCCCGCAGTTGTTAAGGTTCCTAGAAAGATACCTGAAGAGGTCATAGATGAAAGGCTGCCTTGATCTTACTTTAATAGGGCTTCTCAAGGTGAACCTCCTCGGATGGGTGGGAGGCAGGCCCTGAAACTAACAATTTTTCTGAACTACTAACACTGAAATTACACTGTACCATTTCCCTAGAAACAGAGATTTCACATTTACAGATTTTTGGTGACTGCTAGTTATAAAGTGGATTACAAAGGAATGTTCTGATGAACTGAACTTTACAGTCTCTTTTTTGAGGAGGTAAGGGGATTAATTTCAGGATTCACTGAGATTTCCTTTAGGCTTTTACCATACCTACAGAGAGATAAATCAAATGGCTGATGGACTGTCAATGGAGGGGCTTAGCTTAGAAAGACGTATCTGGGTTCTATTGGAGAACCATGATGAACAGCTGACATAATCCCTTCATAACTCTTTTCTCTAATGCTTAACATCCTCATGGAGTTTTCGGTCACAATCATGTATTTTTTATAGGTTTTAGGTTGTGTATAATCAGTGTAAAGAATTCTTGCTGGCTAGTTTGTGATGGAGACTATTATAGGGCTTCTCTGAGAATGCACCTGTAATTATTGCCAAATTTTATAGTATGATACAAGGATGTTGTATGATACCCAGGACATTATATGTCATTAGGATGCCTTGCTGAGACGGATACTTTGCATGCTATCAGCATCTACCACATGTAATTTTGCTCTATATGAATAAAATTATGAATTATTTATCTGCAAACAAAATTAAAAAAAGGGGGTGAGCGAATAATCTAAACTAAGTCACCCAAAATATACAAGGTTAAAGTTAAAAATCTATCAAAGAACAAAATAGAAAATTGCAAATATAATACATGGTCACCAGAATAAGTCTCATCAAAATCCCTTGCAAACTTTTCTACCTTTGTCTATCTCAAATGGACAAGGCTAACTGCAAGTATTTGGTGATTTTGGCAAACCAGACACTTGTTCACCAGACCAAGTCTCATCAAAATCCATTGCAAACTTTTCTGTCTATCTCAACTGACAAGCCTAACTGCAAGTATTTGGTGATTTCGGCAAACCAGACAACTCTAGTTAACACGCTCAGGACCTAATAGTGCATCTATCATACGAATTCATTCATTGTGATGAATGAGGCTCAAACTTGGACCTTAACAATTTTATGTTTTATGGAACTACAAACCATGAAATGAAGAAAAAAGTGCCAAATAGTAAAAATGTGCAAAATTATACAGCTCAACTAAAATGGAATGCCAGCCATATTTTCAACTATACCAGAGGAGCAAAAACTAGCTATTTTATGATCACATAATGATCAGAGTGGGAAGAAATAAAAGACCCTACTACATTTCTGGTTTCCCTGGGTTTGAGATTTACAATGTACATATATTGAATATTTTTATAGGGTTTAAAAAGACATTACAAAGAAGCAAAATGTAATAATTCAAACTATAGATATCAAGTCAAAATTGAATGATTGATTTCCAAAACAGAAAATCTTTTCCTTCACAAAATCCCCCAATATTTACAGTTTTCTTGCCTTGTATAACAACAAAAACAAAAGCTTCAAGCTTTATGGAACCATGAAATCATTGTAGGACTTCAATTTTAGGGCGTTTTAGGCCCTTCCTATTAATGGTAAATCTTGTTCTCTTTGACTTTTGACTTTTAATTGCACTATGCCTGGCATTACCTTCACCACTTTCATCACCATCATCATTACCATCATCTCCTGTTTCACAGCTGCTATCACTGTAGTCATTACCTTCAGAGCTGCTATCACCATCATTACTAGTTGCAGAAATAGGCAAAGTCTGATCTTGACCAACCATTACTGACTCTGCTGCAGCTAGAGCTTCAGGTGTGTGGAGTTCAGCAACACCCAATGCCAAATCCTGTAAATGAAATGTAGTTCACTAACTGATTGGAATGAACACTTCTGTAAAAACCACCAACATAAATTCAAACCCCTTGATACTATGACCCAAAAAAGATAATATGAGATACATGACAAACCAACCATCTCAATATATTGTTCTTCCTCTCCTTTCAGCACCTCAATGTCATACTCTGTAAGGCCTTTATCCTGCATTAAAGGTAAATAAATCAATATGTCTAGAGTGACAACTAACAAGAGATAATAAAAAAATATTAGAATGCAATTTCGATCACCAAATCAGATAGGGACCTGAATATCTTTCTGTAGCTTGTGATTTGCTTCACCCATAACTTGCAGAAAATCTTTGATCTTTCCCAAAACTGCAAATAATTAATCAAGGTATCCAAAACATTAAAAAAGCATCCAGTAAAGAAAAGTCATCTGAAACCATACAACCAAGAACCATTTAATACTATTCCTTGTATTAGAAATCCCACTCAAATTAAGCACAAAATCTAAACAGCAGCTAGTCTAGATATTGACACGTCAGAGAAAAATAGCAGGAAAGAAAACGTTACCTTGGCTTTCTGGCAGAGCAGTAGTTCTGAGTGAACCACGGCAGCTGCTAGAAGATTCATCTCCAACGCTGCTGGCATTTTTAAATACAAGTAAACTCTTCTCTGCAAATAATCCCAGAAAGAAATATGGGGAGTTAAGATCCATATAAGAAGAGTTTAAAGATTAAACACAGTTAAAGGGTTTAGGATTTATTAAATTACCAAAAGAAGAAGTTCCCTGTTTGCTCTCCAAATGAAGCAAGTCATTGCTTGTTGGTGACATGCTCGTCAAAGTAACTGTCACTGTACAATCCAAAATCTAAGGAATAAGAAAAAAGGTTACAGAGCAGCATAGTCCCTGTCTGTTAGAAATGATAAGAATATTGTTTTACTGTTTAGTTCACTCAGCATGCCTACATAAAAATCTTCGGTACCATCTCCTTTTATTATTTAATAGTGATGGAAACATGAGCCGTGAGCCGAGAGGTCTCATGCTGCTTTTGGATTTCAATGCAAATGAATCTCTTAGAATTTTCAAACTGTCTGCATCTGAATTACTTCTAAACAAAACTAGCAACAAATAAAGGTAGTAGACTTCTCACTTTTTCCTGCATAATGTTTTTAACAATTAAACTTAAACATCATGTCCAAGCTACCTGACTATGTTATGAACAAGCTAGGTAAATCCATAACATAGACAGTAGTAATTGTTGTCTCCATGCATCAAATAAAGGGGTAGTAGAAAGAAAAGGAGAAGAAATAAGGATTCTGGGAGCACATTAACTTCCTGGTATATGTAGAATCCAACTACAAGAATAAGGTTAGGATGTATCAGCATGAAGACATCGTAACCCATGATCCATTGCTTCTTAACTTGTCATGGTGCAAAAATACAAGCCCCCAACAAGAATAATAAAATCAGATAAAATGTTTCCTTTAATTAATAACTAAGATCCATGAAGATGAAATAAGAGTAATCAGATATTTCTGATGCAATGTAACAAGATAATATACATTATATTTTCACCAAGGTGCATTCTGTTGGGTTGTGTAGCTCGGTAGGACTTCCATAACGGCCTTAGTTAAGGAGAGTGTAAAATATGCATTAAAGAGAGTGTAAGAGGAATTGTTTATGACATGCCTTTAATGAGTGTAAAAGGAATATCCCATGTCTTTAATGAGAGCGTAAGAGAGAGTGTAACGTATCATTAAGAGAGGGAGAGAGAGAGAGAGTTAGTTAGTGCCATGAGAGTCATCAAGGAGAGAGGTATAAAGTGATTGAGGTGATCAAGGAGACTTGTAATACCTTTTAATAATAATATCGTAGTACCATAAAGGATAATAATAATAATAACATTGATGATTAAGTCAAGATTGAACTATTATGATTGATTAATAATAAGTTAAGTCTATTGAAGAGCTTCCCGGATTATCGACAGTATCAAGGAACATTTGTCGACGTTTCTATGAAGATCAATCCCCGTTGGGATTCAAAACATGGACAAATGTTCCTTAATACTATGGATAATCCGGGAAACTCTTCAATAACTGATAACCACAGGAGCTTAAAAACCAAAATAAGTTAAGTGATTTTATTTCAACTATACTTGATTACCAATAGTTGAAAATTCATTTACTATTTTTGGAAATTCATACTTGACATGCCAAACATGACTTTCTAATTTTAGAAAGTCACTCCAGAATTGTCAGAAATGAGATTTTATTAAGGAAATTCATCCATGAGCTGTCAATTTTCAACAGGTTATGGTTACAGCCTAGGTAGCCATGGAGTCAAGGGCCAAGGCCCCAGCTCGGGGGTGACCGACTGTTGAAAGACAATGAACAATGCGGTCTATGGCTGGAGGAATGTCATAGGTCCACAGCCAGCGGACAACATAAATGAATCTGGTCAATTCACATAAATGTATATTTCTGGTTTAATTTTGCCTAGGGTTGTGTATTTATGGCCTACCTGTGTGTGGAACTACTGTTATGGTTAATTTTGTGTATGTATATGTATTATTGGTTATGTTTGAAATGCATATGTATTTTGTGCATTTCGGTATCGGCAGTGTGCAGGAATTATATGCTATGGTTAAATCAAGCTTCTGCTTTTGGTGAATTTTGGAGCAATTTTGGGGTTTGTGTGACTAGCGTTGCCAAGAGGTGGCTAGGGACATTACAATGGTACCAGAGCGCCCAGGTTGCAATATTGGGCGTGCATGGGCTGCAGACTTATAACACAATAAAGCATGGTTGCAAGCCATTTGAAAAAATGCCAAAGCTGGATCATAGAAGGGTTATAAATACCAACACAGAAGAGGATTCTCTTTTGAAAGTTCTGTTGAGAATACTCTTGAATGGCAGGTGCCAGAACTTAGAGTTTGCATACCTATTGCTTGACATAATTCTTGTACAAAATGAATGACATCTTGGATGGTTGTGTTTAGAGGTATCGATGGTGGTCTCACTGTGCATTGTATATGTTTGTTGATTGTATTCAGACACCAAACCATAACACCATTCACTACAGCAACAGCTACAATGATGAATACTGCCATGATTACAAGGATGCCTTCTTCTAATATAAAGGCAGACTTTCAGGGTGTCAATGAAACATACACCATTGACTCAGACGCATATTACTTCTTGTTGCAGGAATGTATCAACAGGAAAACCCCATCAGAAGGCCATAAATCCACACCCAAATGCTCATCATGGGAGTATTAACCCAGAGTGTTTTCTTGGTAACTAAGCTTGTCGGCATGTATGCTTATTGTGGAAGTATGAAGGGCACACGCCAGGTGTTTGACAAAATTCCCAAGCGAAATGCCGCATGGAATGTTATTTTCAGAGGTTGTGTCAGGGATGGACACTGCAAGGAAGCCCTCAAGCTGTATTACCAAACGCAACAGGGAGGAATAAGTGGAGACACACCTTTCCAGTTGTCCTCAAGGTGTGCACTGAGATTGTGGCCCTGCAGCAGGGCAGGGAAATCCACAGTTACATGGAACACCATGACTACAGGATGTTTCGAAATTAGAAATTGTGAAGAGGCAGGAAAGCTACTTGATGAAATGGAGCTGGGAAGGTTGAAACCCAATGTGATAATTTGGAGCGCGATGATATCCAAGTATGAGTAGAATGGTCACAGCAATAGTGCAGTGAGATCTTTTATAAACTGCAGTTGGCTGGAGCAAAAGCCAATTCAGTCACTATTGCCAGTGCTCTCGCTTTTTGTGCTGAATTAGCAGCATTGCAACTAAAAAAAATGGATGATGCATATGAAGTGTTTGTCAATATGCCAAAGAGGGATCTAATCTCATGAAATGCAATAATTTATTGTTGTGCATTGAATGTATATTGTGATGAAGTGTTGGAACTCTTTTATCAACTTCAAAATGAAAGGAATCAACCCAGATGTAATTAGTGCGGTCATTGTGAGATATACTCAATTTGGTCATAGTGTTGAATCCTTGAAACTCTTCAGTTGAATGCAAATTGCAGAGGTGAAGCCTAACTCTGTTACCATAGAAATTATTTTTCCTTCATGTGCTGACTTAGTGGCTTTGTAGTGTGGGTATTGAATGAATGGGCATGAGGAAGATACCCTCACACTTTTATGAAATAAAAGAAGCAGGCATTAAGGTAGTCCATATCAGCTTCATTGCTAATTTATCTGCCTGCAGCCATGCAGGACTAGTAGATGAAGGCTAGCATCATTTCGATTGAATTAGTAGAAGGTTTGAGGTGAATCCTACAGTGGAGCATCATGCGTGGATGGTTGATCTCCTCAGCCACTTGAGACACTTGAATGGAGCATATGTGATATTGTCAAACATCTATGTTACTTCTATGGGATGATGCATTGTATTGTGATGAAGTGTTGGGACTCTTTTATTAACTTCAAAATGACAGGAATCAACCCAGATGTAATTAGTGCGGTCATTGTGAGATATATTCAATTTGATCATAGTGTTGAATCCTTGAAACTCTTCAGTTGAATGCAAGAGGTGAAGCCTAACTCTGTTACCATAGAAATTATTTTTCCTTCATGTGCTAACTTAGTGGCTTTGCAGTGTGGGTATTGAATGCATTGGCATGAGGAAGATACCCTAACACTTTTATGAAATAAAAGCAGCAGGCATTAAGATAGGCCATATCAGCTTCATTGCTAATTTGTCTGCCTGCAGCCATGCAGGACTAGTAGATGAAGGCTAGCATCATTTCAATTGAATTAGTAGAAAGTTTGAGGTGAATCCTAGAGTGGAGAATCATGCTTGCATGGTTGACCTCCTCAGCCACTTGAGACACTTGAATGGAGCATATGTGATATTGTCAAACATCTATGCTACTTTTATGGGATGATGCATTCAATGTATATTGTGATGAAGTGTTGGGACTCTTTTATCAACTTCAAAATGACAGGAATCAACCCAGATGTAATTAGGGCGGTCATTGTGAGATATACTCAATTTGGTCATAGTGTTGAATCCTTTAAACTCTTCAGTTGAATGCAAGTTGCAGAGGTGAAGCCTAACTCTGTTACCATAGAAATTATTTTTCCTTCATGCGCTAACTTAGTGGCTTTGCAGTGTGGGTATTGAATGCATGGGCATGAGGAAGATAGCCTAACACTTATATGAAATAAAAGCAGGCATTAAGGTAGGCCATATCAGCTTCATTGCTAATTTACCTGCCTGCGGCCATGCAGGACTAGTAGATGAAGGCTAGCATCATTTCGATTGAATTAGTAGAAAGTTTGAGGTGAACCCTAGACTGGAGCATCATGTGTGCATGGTTGACCTTCTCAGCCACTTGAGATACTTGACTGGAGCATATGTGATATTGTCAAACATCTATGCTACTTCTATGGGATGATGTAGTCAATGTGAGAAAGCTAATGTTAGATAAGGGATTTTAAAAAAAGGAACCAACATCTCATTTTCACAAACAGTTCTAGTTGTTGCTAACTTAGGATGTTTTGAAATATATCATGGAAACTCTTCGACAGTGTTCTCGAGTTTCAATGATAATACACCCTCTTCATTTGAATGTTGCCTCTCCGAAACCATGGAGAGGAGAGACATGGAGGAGTTACAACCATGCATACTTCCTCAACAACCCTCAAGGTGGATGGAAATAGATAATCATGATAAGCTCCAAGCATTGAACAAGTCTTTGGTTGAAACCTCATGTTGTAAAAGACGAATCCATGAGGCAAGTCCTGGGTCAAGTTTGGGACTTCGTTGAGGACTTTTGGCAAAATTCGAAATTAGCTCAAGTTTTTCTACAGTGTTTAGTTATAGAAAATCAGTGGAGCAACAAAAAAAAGGCATTTTCAGGGAAACAGGCCAGCCTAACGGAGGCCAAAAGTTGGGTTACTAGTTTGAAAACAAGAATCTCATTGTCAAGCAAATTGGATGAAGGAGGGGCCAGCAAGGGAACATGACAAGTAGTTGCCTCAGGCTTGCATTATGCATATTTTTGTGGGCTTGTTTGTCTATATTCAAGGTGGTTTTGTGGTCAGAGAACCCTAGAGGAGTGCGTGATTTGGTCCTGCAGCACATTTTGGGAGGCACTATAATTGTTTTTGGTGGGATTCTTTCTTATTCAATTGAGGATTATTTCATGACAAGACTCAGCTGAGAAGGCGATGAATTCCATTGATGTTATAGGGATTTGACTAGAGGCTGCAAGGTATGGGAGACTATGGAAGTGAAAATATGCTTTTAATTAATACTTCAAATGTGACCAAGCTTAAAAATCAAGATGGTTCTGGTGCAGAAGGACATAAAAAAACAACAACAAAAGAAAAGGAGACCTTGTGCACCTCTAAAAAGCAGTTCTACGCTGCCTCACATCTATTGTAGCTATTGTAAATCTCTCATATAGGTTTGAACATGAGAGGAACATGATCACAACATTATTTTCTTTCCCATTATTCTCTTCATCTACGAATTTCATGGCAAGTAAAATCATCACTTTCTTCTTTTATTTGAGCATTATATGGAAGGCTTCATGTAGCTGTTTCACAAGGTGCCAGAATTTCTTTTCAAGAGACAGCTGTTCAACAAGCCCTGATTAATGAGTCCTACCGGATCCTGTTACAACTAATACTTGAATATACCATTCCAGAAATTATCCTCCTTCCAGATTGTAAGTCATCGTATCTTTTCCTAGGACAAGAACCGGTGAGTGATTCTGTAAGAAAGGTATTTGAGATGTTAGTAAGAGTGTCTAGAAAGCTTCAGGTATTGGAAAGGTGCTTCCACAATTGAAAAAGGTCGACATGGATGCTTGAAGCCTTGATATACTTGAAGACTTCTTGAACTTCTTAGAATTTGTATATTGTCGAATGGATGGGACTTGGGAGCACTTCAACATTAGAAAAGCAGCATCGAATAAAGAACTTCAGTGGCCCAGATAACGAAATTTTTATTTTTCTTATTTCAACTCAGACCAGGGGGGTTGGAATCAATTTTTCAAGTGCAGATACAGTTATTATATATGATCTACATTTCAGTCATTTTAGTTATTTATGAGCTCAATCATGATCTCAGGGGATAGGCCAAGAAAAACCTGTGATTGTATATCAGTTGATAAGAAAGTATTCTGTTGAGGAGAGAATATTGCGGCGGTCGGGAACAAAGATGGATTTGGACAATCTGGTGATGAATCTTTGTAAAAATGAAAGTTTAAAGAATTATCTAGATCACAAAGAACCTTTGTGTTTGTGGAAACTGCCACAATAGCACCAAGTTCATCTCCAGAATTGTCAAGTGAAAATTATTGTGAGGGATTATGTTCTTATGCAATTACTAATAATGGCAGACCATTTAGAAATGTTGTTTATGTTGTGAGCATAGTTCATTGTACAAAGATCAATGGTTCAAGATTTTTGGTAATGCAAGACCCCAACCAGGTTTCATTAGTTTACTCTGCTAACCAAACCAGGTTTCGTCAGTCTATGAAGTACATATGACATTCTAATAACTCACTACAGGTGTTTGTACTACCTATTTCTTCTACTCAAGGAAAAAGGTCTAGCAAATATAAATATGATAATAGATCAACGAAGTAGGTGGCGGGCCCTCTTAGAAGTGAGGAGTCTTTGGGAATAGACACTCATTTATAATAAACAAGCTCCAGGAGTCCATTTCTAAAAATGGGAAATAATGCTCTGGCAGGTGCATTGCCAAGAATGTTTGTAAGTATTACTACATCATTTATTTATACTCCTACTGAGTGTGTTAAACAACATATGCAAATTGGTTTACAATATTGCAACAGTTGGTATGTCTATTGGAAGTGAAGTTTCCATTTCCATAGATAGATCTCCAACGGCAAGAAAGTAACGTCAAGACAACATATACCACCTGGGGTAGACTAGACTGGACCATAAATAAATAAAATTCAATACCAAGTTCCAGAAATTGTTAAGTGGTAGGCAATAGAATAGGAAGGAATGATTTTAGCTACTTGAAATCAATATCATCAAGTTGTGTTAGATGAAGGCTTCCATTACATGATCAACTGGGCAAGAGTTGGCACAGATATCAATTTTTGTAGAAGTAGATTGTTGAGAGGCTGGCCTATTGGAAACTGTCAAAAAGTTACAATGCCTGAACCACGTAATCATAGAGGTGCCAAAATTGTGGACTCCAATCAATTTAGCTCATTGAATTGTCCTAGTTGGATAACCATTCAAATAAAATATGTTATTGGCTCTACTGACAGTTTGCTCAGATGCACATGTACAGGAGCAAAATGCTATTTTTCCTAATATAGACTTTGTTCATCTAGCCATAAATGAATAATGCTGGAATTGAACTAACCTTATCTATATGTACCAGTGTTATCGGAACCGAACCGGTTCCAGAAAACCGGTCAGTCTGACTGGTTTGGAGGCAAAACCAGTCTGAATTGACTCTCCGAACCGGAAATGACCGGTTTTGTACCGAACCGGCCGGTTTCAGCACCGAACCGGCCGGTTCCGTACCGGTCTGGTTTGGACCGGTTCAAAAACCAGTTCCACCTCTTCACAAGCCTGGGCATTTTTTTTTTAAAAAAAAATTAATTTTATTAAATTTTTTTTTTAATTATTATTTTTCCTAGTTACTAACACTAACCTAAGCCCCCCCCCCCCCTAAAGCTACTTGAACAACCCTACCCCCTCTATTTCACTCACACTATTCATTCGAGTCTCTTGCAATTCTTGAGTTGAGTTCGGTGAGGAGAATTAAAAGAGTTTTTTGTAGGGTTGTTCTAAGGGAGATTTTTTGCAGATTTGAAGCGCTGATTGGAGTCTTGGAGAGTTGTTGGGTTGGCAGATTTTCCAGCTACTTCAAAGATTTTTTTTTCCCAAAGATCTTTGGGTTTTCTTCAGTGGTTTTTGCAACTGGTGGAAGATTTATTTATTTATTTTGTTGGGGCTGCTATATAGTTGATTTCAAAGGATTTTGGAGCTGATTTTCTCCAAAATTTTAGAGCATAAATCAAGGGCCATGGGAATCAAGCCATAATCCCATTGCAAACTTGGATGCTACTCATTCTTCAGATGAGTATAAGGAGGATGATCAGGATGATGATTTTGTTGATGATTGATGATTGATGATTTGATCATTGATTTGTTGTCGTTGTAGCTTGTAGTATTGTAGATTGTAGTATAATACTATGATCAAAGACGTTATTTTGGACTATAAAGGCTTTTTAGAAGCTGCTTCTTCATGTTTGTAACATTTTTGTTTCAACGATTTTTTGCACTAAGTGTTATTTTGGTTGTATGCACTATATTACTTGCTATATAAATGAGAACTTTTGTATATTTGTGTATAAATAGTATATATCCTTTAAAATATGAATATTTTATGTGTTTTTGGTAAACCCTTTTTTTCCAGTTTTTTTCCAGTTCCGGTCCAGTTCCAACTGGGTCCCGGTCCACAAGGTTTTCTGGTTCAATGACCGGTTCAGTTCCGATAACATTGATATGTACACGGTGAGTGTCATTAAAGATGTTTGTCGATGGTGCTCAATAAGTAATAAGTTTCAGATGGATACATATGGTGTATGGCAACTACGGTCTCATAGCATTCTACTGCTGCTCAACAAAATCTGTACCTTGCCACCAGTGTTTCTTGAAGGTAGGATGAAGGTAGCAATGATTTTGAAGAGGCTGCATATGAATTTGATCTCTCGAATGCATATGAATATGCTCATTATAGATCAAATAGCTGTGGTTAAATGCAATCTTGACATTGATGGACAGACTTCTGTGTTTGAAAGACATGAATGTCAACAAGGGTGTTCTGGCTTGAGTGTTGTTTAGAGGCTTTTAGTTTTAAAATTCCGGATGCAGATCAATCTCTCAATGTGCAGCCATCACGGTCAGCAATTATTTTGACCAGTCTACCTGAATGGTGGCCACAACTGCATACAAAACTTCCTATTGTTTCATCTACCTGAGACGCCAAGTGGCGTTACATCTTATAGTTTGTTGAAAGGATCATCTACGCACAGAAACTTCTACCATGAATAGTGATTCATCAATCTACAGGTTGCACACGAGGCACATTCATGGAAGGTGCTACAACCTAGTTAGAAGCCTGTTAAATATTTTGAAGAGGTGGGTAATAGCACCACTAACAGCAGAAATTTTGAGCATATGCAATAACATATACAAACAACAACAAAATGAAAATTATACCTACTTAACAGCTGCATTCATATACTCTCACTCTCTCCAAGACAACCTGGAAATCAACACACCCTCAGGCTTATAATCATAAGAAGCTATAGATATGCCAAAGAATGGTAGCAGCAATATAGGGTGCAAGTGGCTAGTAAGGAAGAACTGCTCCAGACCATCAAGCTCACAGATAACAGGGAAAGAAAGAAGGCAAGATGAATTGCTCGAGGGCATGGAGGGTACCTAGAGGCCTCGGAAGAGCAGCAGGAACTCCTGGAGCCACAGACTCTAGTAACGTCCCTGTCCGGCCCTCAATGTCCGAGAGCTCCTTAGCGCTGTAATGCCTTCAATTTCCAGCGAAATCTGTTTAGAAAAGGCACAAAATAAATGAAAATATGTTTCTTCTGACCCCTACCTACACATACTGCAACAACTTAAATGAAAATATGTTCTTCTGAGCCCTACCTACACATACTGCAACATCTTGGGGCCCTTGTTTGTTCCCTTCTTGCAAAATATCCCAAGGACCTTGTGATTCAACAACAGTCACATGAAGATGCTGAGGCGTACTTGAACTACAAATTTTTTAATTCACCACCATTTTTTGCGGCTTTAGATGCCCTTTTCTAGCAAGGGCTTTATAACCTTCCTTTAGAATATACATGTCGGGCGGGTTTAGTGATCAAACCAATTGAACTTCATATTTAATTTAGCTAGATCGAAGCTTATCAACATACCTATCCCAGAGTTATTTCTTCTTCAGCGAGACCCAGCATTTTCTCCACTGAAACCAAGCTTGGTGTCATATGGTGGTTCTATTCAAATTAACCACCTAAAACATTGTAAAGGCCTCTAGATCTCAAGAATTATATAATAGGTAGAAGTACTTTATAATTATCATAATCTATAGAAGGATCTACAGTGAAATTGGTTTTGTTTTCGTTTTAACATTTACTACTTCGTGTTTTATTAATCAATCTAGATCCATCTTAACTTAGGATTTACCAAGTGTTGAGAGACATCAAATCTCTTCTTACTTTAAAAAAGGTTTGCATTTCAAGAATTTTGATCCCTTTCTAGAGATTGCTCCGTCAATCAGAGTTAGATGGATATAAGTTGGTTTATTTATTAATTATATTTAATTAAAATATAATTATAATTATTAATTTTATGTTTTTTATTTTATTTCCACCAAGTCAAAATATAAAACATTCAACATCTCTAGCATATTAGAATCAAATATTTACATAGGAGTTGAGTTTACTTATAAAGATTTTTTTAATAAAAAGCGAGAGAGGAAATCTTGGATAAAATATAATATTATAGTATTATATTTTGTCTAAGATTTTGCCAGCGGAAATCTTGGATAAAATATAATATTATAGTATGATATTTTGTTCAATATTCAAAATCTTGGATTGGGGGAATTAAAAAATTCAAATAAAAAGTGGGGAATAAAATTCAAATAAAAAAAATTACAATAAAAAGTGGACACGGAAATATTGGGTAAAATATAATATATAGTATTATGTTTTACCAATATTTGTATCAACCTAGTAAAATGTGGATGAAAGTAGGCATAAATTTTTGGATAAAATGTAATAATTGCATTTTACCTAATATTTCCTCCATCTCTTCCCCTCACCCCAACTCACTTTCATAGTTAAGCTTATTCATTTCTAAACTTACCATCCTAGATCCATCAAAGCTCTAATTCTATTGCATATTATTACACATAAATTAAGAGAATGTATTATATATATTTTACTAAAGTGATTATCAAATAAGCCATTAGAATGAGTTGTTGTGCAATCTTGCTTAACCCTATTGCTCTTTGAAGCTTCGACGCATATATACACATTATGTATTCATCCATTCAATGATAGAAACAAAACATACAAAAAGGCATAGGGCCATTGAATAGTTCTATACAAATGTCGATCGTGAACATATCCATAAAAATGTTTTACCTTTACAGGCTACTTGGATTTAATGTGGTCATTTCTTTATTTAATTTTTATAAGGTTATTTTTATTTTATTTTCATCTCTAGCATATTTTAATTTTATCAAGGCACGAATTAAAAAATGGAATAAAGAGATCTTTGGCAACATATTTCAAGAAAGACAAGCCTTGGAAGAGAAGATGTTGGAGCTCCAGAAGAAACTGATGGATGAAGGTTACACGGAGGAGACGAAAAAAGTTTGGCAGGATTTACATCATAAGTGGACCGATAGATGTCGCCACGAGGAAACTCAATGGAGGCAAAAGTTGAGATTTCAATGGTTGAAGGAAGGGGAGAAAAACGCAAAGTTTTTCCATAAATCAACTCTTGATCATAGAAGGATTAATAGGATCATTTGGCTTAGTGATGAGAATGGCACCTCCTATGATTCTCATGGAGATATTGAGAACCTCTTGGTGAATCACTTTGCCAGTATTTCTGAGGAACTAGATGTGAACAGGGAGGAAGCTATCAGGGAAGTTGTTGCTCACATCCCAAAGTTGGTTACTAAGGAACACAACCACGATTTGGACCAGCCTATCTCAAAAATAAAAGTCGAGGATGCAGTGAATGAGATGCCTAATGGAAAAGCCCCAGGTCTGGATGGTTTCATGATTGAATTTTTCAAATCCTATTGGGAAATTGTCAAGGAAGACATCTGGGAAGTGGTGGAGGACTCCCATAATTCCTCTACGATCCTGAAACCTTTGAACTCCACCTTTATCACTCTGATTCCTAAAGAAGCAGTTGCTAGTACGTCGGCCAAATTTTGCCCTATTGCTCTATGCAATGTGCTTTACAAAATCATTACAAAAGTTCTTGCTAACAGGTTAAAGACTATACTTCCCATGATAATCTCAAAGGAGCAATCTGGTTTTGTGGAGGGTCATCAGATTCTCAACAATATTCTTCAAGCCCACGAGATGGTTGATTCCCTTCAAAGGAAAAAAAAGGTCGGAATGATTATTCAATTGGATTTATCTAAAGCCTATGATAAGGTGAGTTGGAATTATATGGAAGATGTTATGGAAGCCTTTGGATTTGCCAAAAAATGGATTAATTGGATCATGGCTATGGTGAAATCTCCCAGTTTCTCCCTTTTAGTCAATGGAGCGCCTGCTAAGCCCTTTTTCCCTACCATAGGTATTCGGCAAGGAGACCCTATATCCCCCTTTCTATTTGTTATTCTAATGGAAGGTCTAAGTCGCATTATCAAAGCAACTAAAGCTATGGGCGGGATTCAAGGGTTTCAGCCTCATGATGCAAGCCCAACAACCACCCATCAACAATTTATCATTGATACTATGCTACATGGTATCCCGATGATGAGGGAGGCTAGGGCCCTCAACGATATTCTAGAAATTTTTGGTGAGGCTTCAGGTATGGAAATCAATCACTCTAAATCCATGATCTTCTTTTCAATATTCATATAGCTATTCAGAGGAATCTTACAGCAATTTTGGGGTTCCAAAGAAAAACTCTCCCTTCAAAATATCTCGGGGTCCCCCTTACTGACAAACCTTGACAAAAAATCCAATGGGAGAAAATGCTTACCTCTATGGAAGATAGGGAGAAAAAATGGACTTATAGAGCTTTGAATTTTGTCGGTCACCTGGTGTTAACCAAGGTTGTCTTACAAGCTATCCCAAACTACATGTTATCAATTATGTCAGCTCCTAAAGGGGTCCTGAAGAGAATACGAGATATCCAGTGTAATCTCCTTTGGAGAGGGGCTGATGAAAAAAGGAAATGGGCTTTGGTTGCCTGGGAAAAAGTGTGTACTACTAAATCCCAGGGAGGTTTAGGCCTACAAGACCTAGAAGTTGTAAATAAGGCTTGTGGCGCCAAACTTTGGTGGAGATGGCTAAAATAGGGTACTACACCATGGGCCACTTTGTGGAAGGCCAAGTATGTTGAGAATTGGTTGAGTCAAGGCTTAACAAGGATGACTGGTAATATTGTGGGATCCCCAATATGGAATCTTGCAAGGGAGAATAAGGAAATTGTTCAGAAGCATTGTTTTTGGGAAATTCGAAATCGGAAGACTGCCCTATTCTGGGAGGATGTCTAGCAACAACAGCCTAGACTGGCAAGCCCTCCTCCCTTCCTTCTCCAACAAGACCTCCAAAATCGAGGTATGACTAAAGTATGCCATTATTGGAAAACTGAGCCAGAGGACCTTAAATGGAGACATTGGTTGTTTGATCCTCCATTAGATGATGAGCATGCTCATAATCATATGGAATAACTCTGAATAGAATCGGGTAAGAGGAGACTTCCGTTTTTCCAGGATGATGATCAATTGCGATGGGGGAAACATCAAGGAGGGTTTTTCATCTTGCGTGAAGCGAGATACTACTTGGAAAATAGAGAAGCAACAGAGGAAGTCCCTTGGAATGGGAAAGTTTGGGATTCGAACCAGTGGCCCAAAATTAAGACTCTCCTATGGCTCCTAATGCACAAGAGAATTCTCACCTGGGAAATTTGTTGAAGAGGGGTTTCATTGGTCTCTCGAGATGTATTTTATGCTTAAACGAACCTGAAACTATCAATCATCTTCTTAATACTTGTGGGGTGACTACAGAGCTCTGGGACTAGGTTGCTGAGGTGTTCCGCTAGTTTGATCGATGCAGGGATTATATTTAGGAAACCATTACAGGATGGAGGGCCAATTTTTCTAAGAATAAGTTAGTCAATATTTTATGGATTCTCATCCCCAGGTTTGTAGTGTGGAACATTTGGAAGGAAAGGAACAAGCAAATTTTCCAGAATGTGGAGTGGAATTTAGCGAGCGTAAAGGAGGAAATCAGAAGG
Source organism: Pinus albicaulis (assembly GCA_034641835.2). NCBI lineage: Eukaryota > Viridiplantae > Streptophyta > Pinopsida > Pinales > Pinaceae > Pinus > Pinus albicaulis. The sequence goes on from CM076578.1 coordinate 1,697,585,238, forward strand.
AAAATGAGGGAAACTATTTTTAACCGTTTACGCTATTTGCCTATTGAGAAGCCCTCAGACCAGGAGCAACTAATTCTTGAGTTTTTTTGGAATGGGGAAGTCGGTCTTGTTGGGTAATACTCCCTTTCGTCCCAAGAAAACCTTTGTGACTCAGCACTGGGAGCCTCCTAGTCATGGCTTCTTGAAACTGAATTTTGACGGAGCCTCCCGGGGTAACCCAGATAAAGCAGGGTATGGCGGTGAGGGTCAAATCACTCATATCTATTTCAAATCTCTGGGAGAGCCAAAAAATAATGAAGCAGAGTTTGTAGTGTTGGAACAAGGATTGGAAATTTTGGTTTGAAATAACCTTGTTAATGTCATCATCAAGGGGGACTCGTTGCTTGCCATCAATGTGCCCAAGCGGCTTTAGAATGGTGCAAAATTAAGCAAATTTACCGTCCACTGGCATTTATTTCATGCCACGCACAACATTTCACACCACCTGGAGGTGTTAAGGGGTGTGGATTTCCATGCCATTTGCCACTCGGCCAACTCTCTTGTAGACCAGTTGGCTAATGAGGCGACGGATCACCCTAATGATGGTTTGGAAGTCAAGTGGTGTGACATGACAAATGGGGTGTTGAAGAATGACAACGAACATCTAGTTGGCCATGACATGGAAGGTAACCATGATGATAACACGATACATCAGGAGGTGGCAGGCGAAGAGGTGTATGACCAAGCCCCTTAGCGTATTAATGAAAAGAGATGGTCTGATGGAAGAGACTTATGTGTAGTCTTAATGTCCTTTTTGAAATGGTTGGGAGTACAGGGATAACAATAAGTTTGGACCTTTTCAGTATAACTGTCATGAGAAGGGGCATGCGAGGAAGGATGAGATGAAGTGGACGATGTAAGATCTCTTCTGTTGGGATCAAATGAGGTAGTTTATGCTATGGAAGCGGGAATTTGCCTATCAAAGAAGGATCCTGATGCACCTGAGCGAGAGTAAGTCAGAGGTCACTGCTTATATTTTGTTGTTGTATAGGTGGGAATCTGTTAGTGATAGTTTTGTTTTGGTTTGCTTTTGGTTACAGCCTGTGTGATGTTTTGGCTCTGTGGTGGGTTCTTATGCTTTTTTCCTTTTGGGACAATAGGTCTGTTACCAAGTATAGTAGAATGGTCAAGGTTTTGAAGAATGGTTTAAGCCTCATCTGCTAGTTTGGTTTCCATTATGGCAAACTGGCAGATTTGGAAATTTTTGTAACATTATGTATCACTATTTCCTTTATATAATATAATAATTTTGACTTACAAAAAAAAACGTTATACTTCAGAGTTGATGGTTTAAAGGAATGATATAACATAATACTTTATCATTGTGGCGCCTCTCTTTCCATTTGTCTTAATGCATTTTATTATTTGTTTTCCCAAGCGTATGGGGAGACATATATCCTCCATGCAATTGTAATATTTGTAGATGGGTATTGCTCAACTTTGGGAATAATCATTATTTCATTCTCTCATTTTTACATTGGTGATGAGAGTATGTAATACCAAGAGGGTATGTTGGCATGAATGAATGTAAAAACAATGATTGAATTTATGGGTAATGGTTTAGTTACAATTGAGGTTCCTAATTTAGACTATATTTGAGTAGTGGGGAAGGGCGATATCCTAAGGGACTATAGGGGGATCCTATTCCTTTTGTTGTGTAAAGCTAAGATAGAAGAGAGGTGGGTGACAAGGAATGTTGTAGCAAGAATGGTTGAAATGTTATTCCATGGTTGTGACATTTAGAAATTAGGTTGAATGAGAGGAACTAGAGCCATATCCAATAAATTAGATTTTATTTTTTTCATTGGCTAACACAAATTGCCAATTGGTACCTACACAAATTGACATCAACGACTAGGAGGAAAAATTCTCCCATGAAGCTATTTCCTTAAGTGTAATCATCTAATAATAAGTAATTTGGTCTTGTTACCCCTCATTTCAGCAGGGGTACTTATAACCTTTTTGTTTTTTTGGAAACACCATGATTATAATCCTAGAGTATGCAAGTTAAATACTTGTAGGCCATGTGATGTTATGTATTATGGTATCTTATGCCTATTATTGTCAGCCATGCCAAATACTCTTAGACTGGTCCTCTGATCCTATATATGATTGGGGGGCTTAGGATGGACCTACTTAGACACATGGTTTACAAGAGCCATTGGTTTTGTAATGTAGGTCCAATCCCACCCGTGTCTTAAGCGCACATGTCATATCCACATGGCCATGTTTCATATAGATTCTAAGCATTCTCTAGTACTGTTGCATTATTTATTTTATAATTCTCAACATTACAATTTCATAGTTCATAATATTTCATGTTTCCCAAGGTAGTTATGGATCCCAATGCACAAGTTCTCGAGGGTCAGAAGTTAACAAAGGCTCATATTATTCAACATAATATGTATTTGACATGCCATGTGGAAATTTTGTCAAATGGTGAAGGCATCAAGGAGATATTCCTAGTCAAAGGTGGTTGTCCCCTCCTTTATGGCATGTGTGGGCTAATTTGGGAAAATTGAGGTCCACACTTGGTGGTATAAGACAAATATTATGTGAAAAGTCATGTAAAAAAATCCTTCAAACAAAACCCATGTGCTTGGTTCTTCATATCATGCAAGGCGTTGAAGATTTAGCACTTGGCGCCATAAAGTAAAAATAACCCTATTGGATTGTTTGAAGGGTTAAATCTACTAGTTGGGGCTAATTAAATGATAGAAAAGGTCATTTACTCAAAATATGTTAGGTTACCAAGCAAAAAAGTGGAAGAGCATTGCAAGTCAAGTCAAAGTGACCAAGTTGACTTCCTCAACTTAATTGTTTGAACTCTGTTGATTTGTTGTAGCATCGGATGTGCTATAAGTCTCAAATTTTGTGAAGAGGCTTAGACATATGTATTCAAGATAACCTAAAAATTATTTTTGGAAATTCCACCATGGAGACAGTTTTATTTAATAAATTAATTATTTTTGGTGAGACCCTAGTCTAAAATTAGGAAATTACAATAACTAATGGGTATTAATCTAAAAAATGGGTGTAACTTCTAGAAGAAGATGAGGATCAAACCGAAATTATCTTAGCCATTGATTAGCTTCTATTCGGGGTCATTGAATTTCAACTAGAAGATTATTTAAGGAAGCTTGAGGGTCATTTGGAACACACACCAAGAAGATACTCAGTTTCGAGAGTAAGATCGATTTTTCAGAAAGAAGAAATAAATTTAGAAGGAGAGTAGCAAGTGGAGAGGAAAGAGAGGGTATCAGCATCAGTCGAGAGTGCAAGAGTTGGTGACATAGTGCATAGAAGGGACATCACAGAAGAAAAAGAGGGACAACACAGTGCAATGATGCAGAACTTCATAGTCCTCACGTAGTGGTGACACAGAGGAGGCAACAGGGCCTCTCAGAGATCAGGTTCTCATCAAAATTTGTGAGAAAATTTTCTCCAGTGTCATCACAAAGATTTCTTTTCATTACTGTTGATTGTTCTTTGTGCAAGAGATTTTTGTTGGAGAATAATAAAAGAAACCCTTATCTACTGCATTGGTTTTCCCACATTGGGTTTTCCCAGGGACAATTGTCCAAAAATAATTGTGTCACTCTTGTGCTTGTATTTCTTTATATCTTGTCTTAGTATTTTTAATTGTGAAGGCTGTAGTAGAATTTATTTTGATGTTTGCTGAAGTAATTTATGTAAATAACTTGTTACTGGATTAATAAGTAGAATAAATAATATCAACGACTGCATTTGGATTTGGATTTTGAAAATTTCACATTGTATTAGAGATTGATTGGGAAAAGGTGCAGAATAATTTGTGTTGACGGAAATTGTGGTGTTGCACTAGCATCAAAATCAAACCCCAGAGGGATTACATAGTTTTTCTGCAGAGGCTGCATGAGAAAAGAAATAACACGAAGAAGATGGAAGATCATGACATTTCTGAGTTAGCTTCCAGATTGGAAGAAGAATTTGCTTGTTTGTCGACTTCTGCATCAGCCGATGATTGGTATATTGATAGCGAGGCTTTAGCTCATATGACTGGAGTACGGGAATATTTCTCAAGCTATCAAGAAGAATGAATGAACTTCCATATTACTATGTGAAACAAAACAAGTGCACCCTAATAGGGAGAGAGACCGTAGCATTTTAGAAAGAATCAGAAGATAGCCTCCGAGCCACAAATGTGTTGCATGTGCCAGGGTTGGGAATGAACTTAATTTTAGTTTCCTAGTTGCAAGACAAGGGCTATGATGTGTACTTCATTGGAAGGAAATTATACATCAAAAATCCAAGTTGGAAGAAGAAGGTTCAGATTGGAACTCGAAGCAATAGACTATATAGGTTGCAGCTCGAGTCTCCAATGGCACTGGTAGGCAACGATCTAAATGGAAAAAAGGACATGAATGAGCTATCACACAGACGAATGGGGAATTTACACCATGGAGCTTTGAGGATGCTCAGAGAAAATACTACAGGAGTTCCAATCTTGAGTACCAAGCATCGTGACGTATGTAGAGGTTGTGTACAAGGGAAGTACGTTAAAGCAAAATATTCAATAAACAACAATAAGGAAAAAGTGTATTGGGGCTAATACACTCAGATATATGCAATCCAATGTCTACTAGAGCTCTTAGTGGTGGCAAATAATTTTTCACCTTTTATTGATGACCACTCCAGGAAAACTTGGATCTACTTCTTAAAGATTAAGGATGGCGTCTTTGATCGGTTTAGATAATTCAAGGCTCTGGTTGAAAACCTGACAGGGAAGAAGATAAAAGTGTTGTGCTCAGATAATGGTGGAGAATATACTGACAAGGGCTCACAAAATTTTGTACAAAAGAGGGCATCAAAAGGGAAAGGACGACTCCATATAATCTGGAGTAGAATAGAGTTGCAGAATGGAATAATAGAACTATTGTTGGTGCAATGGAAGCAATGTTGCATGATTAGTGTTGGGTGCTAGTTTTGCACAAATTTTCCTACACTTATCTCCCTTACCTTGCTCCGTAACCTTAACTTATGGGATTATCTTTACCCCTTTTTCCACCTTTTTATCCTGACTTGTGGTGTTTCACCTTGCTTTTGTTATTTTTCCAATTCACCAATTA